>JBAMHX010000005.1:7361891-7372616 GCA_037177515.1 Pseudomugil tenellus
TGTTATTGCAAAGATACAGATGATAAAAACTTGGCTGGGTCACTTTTGACCCATGTTGTGCGTCAAAGGGTTAAAAAGTTAAATAAATTAGAATAAACATTTGCACAATTCTCAAACGCATCCAGTTGTGTTATAAACAGAAAGCATTTTTTGCTCTTCGCTGTAATCGCATAAGGTGTGATTTACTATAAGCGTGCCACATTTCCTCTGACCCAGCCCAGCGTTGGTATGTATATCTTTGTGCCTTTAGGAATTACATTCTTGTTGCATGAACAAACTTACCTAGTTTTTTAGATACTAACCTACTTCCCCCTTTAATCAAGCAATATAAGTCCATTTATGTAGCTGGTATTTTTTACAGTACCTTTTCTATATTGTCTTTTTATTAAGGTACTAACAATGTTATATTTCATATTTACTAATTTGCGACTTTATCTAAAAGAATAATCATTCGGATGTCTTGTATTTTTTTTTCCTTTTTTTGTGTTTTTGCATCAATTGACCTATTCCATTTTTTTATTGATTCATTTCATCGATGTTATTAGTATTTATTACTTACGTAGAAACACAGAATGTTCATCACTTTAAAGAAAATACTTTTGTTGGCTTGTTTAATAATTTTTGGGCCTTTATTGTGCACATTATACAGTAACTTGTTGAGTTGAAAAAAAAAGTTGAAAAAGATACATAGAAAGATAAGTTGGTTGTTTTGGGATGCAGCGTGTGCAGCTTGGTGTAAAAGTAGGGAGATAAATATCTTCTTTTCCCTCCAGCAGTTCTGGCTGGTGGCAAACTGGATCCTCTCATCTGACCACAACGACTAGCACCGATAACTCCATGTAACATTGCTGATACTGGGGTTGGGGTCTGTTTTGGTATCTGTGTCCTTCCTCTTTACAAAAAAGTTAGATACGTCTTTCTTTCTCGTCACTCTTATATCTGCCTTCACAAAATAAGTCTGTTTGCAGACTGTGTGTGCACATTGTCATGACGTTGCTTATTGGGAAATCAACCAGCAACCTTGTTAACCTCCTGCTTAAATTAAATGAAATTAAACCATGGAGTGCTGAGTAACATGAATACGAACCTAAAAGCATTTTTCCGGTTTATTTAATTTTCAACTTTAATATATTGAGTAACTGAGTTGATACTTAATACTCTCACTGAAAGCTAAGCAGGACGTGGTTTCACCACATTATTTTAAAACTGATCTGTTGTTATCATATTAGCACTGCTACATGGCTTAAAGCTAACATCCAATTAATCGCATTAGTTGTACTTGAGCTGTACTTGAGTTGCAATTTCATTACTTTTACGAGCTGACTAATTAGGACGCTACATGAAAGCCGACTTCAAACTGTTGTAGTGATACTAGTGATACGTTTATGTGGAAAAATGTTTTCCTCTTCCTCAAGCGACCTGACAACCTGGTGTGTTAAATATTTCAGTGTAAATCAGTCCCACCCCAGGCACCCCTCCTTCTCCACCCCGCTGCACTGTGGCTATCTTCAACCTCTGCACATGGGATGCTGTTCAACCAGTTCAGCTACTATCAACTATTTTATTATTTAGATACTTACTGGATGTTAAAAGTAAACAGTCCAAAAGAAACATGATGTGGAAACTGCAACGTTAACAAAACCTGCATTCGGTGGCAGATATGTTCACTGTCTTGGTGAGGAATGCATGTTATGCAATCGGGGTTTCCAGAGAAGTAACATGACTACTTAATAAAAATTACTTTATGATTATACTTTCAATCCCAGTTCTGCATGTCTATGTACTAGAAAGCAGTGGGCTGCGATGTTTAGGCCCTCTGGAAACTTCGGGAAGACTCATGTCCAGCTCTATAATCACATAGTTACAGATTTCCCCGACTATAACGACTTAATTCTTACTACTTAATGATTATATTTCTTATCCTGCTTAAACCAGCTGTGAGACCCAAAGTTCAGCTTACCAGCAAACTTGTCGCTGTCTGTTCCAGCCTGAAATGAGCTGGTAACATTAAACATGTGATATATTTAAGGAAGCCTCTCGTCTGGCTATCTTGTCCAAAATAATTCAAATCAAAATAACAATAGTTTCATTCACAAAAGATGTTCATGATGTTTCAACAGCAGAGCTGCGTAAGCATCCTTCAGCTTTGTTTAAAGAAACGGCAGCATAACTAGTAAGAACCAGCATGTCTACTTTGCCTTTTTTATGGTCAATCTTCCTCAGTTCAGTAAAAACACCCTCGTGTTTTCCACCATGTGCGTGTTGTATCTTGATGTGTGCTTGAATTACAGGTTCTAGTTTGAGCAGATTCAGGGCAGCTTGTTTTCTTTATGCATTGACCAAATAAAGTTCAACGGTTTCTGTGTTGTACAAAGAGACAGATTTAATACTGAAAGAATATGAAAGCATTCTAGTTTCCCTGAATTGGATTAAGCAGTACAGAAAATGAATGAATGGATCTGAATACATCAACACAATCAATTTGTTAAGTAAATTCAAGAAGAGTTAGTTGCGCAGTGGTCATGTCGTTCAACACTTTCTGAATAAAGCGTCCTGCAGAATTTCAGAGCGCCAAAGACATTTATGTCTCAACTTGTGTGTTTGTACATTCCCCTTTGTTACTGAGAGGTTTGACTGTTAGAGCCATTTGCTTTATTAGTGGCAACTTCTTGAGATTTCAGGTCACCAGTATAGCTACAGTTTGGAAAACAGCTTTTGTCTCTTGTCCAATATAAACACATCTGGCAGAGCTAATCAAAAGAGGTTATGGCACTCACATGTACTTTGAGAACCCGTGCTGAATGTTTTTCTCCATTTTATCACTATATTCATTCATAAAATGAATGATGGCCAAAATATTAATCATAAATCATTAATACCAATTAAGTCTGCCTATGTAGCTAGCAACACGTTAGCAACGCTTCACGGTAGCAACATTAAATTTGCAGCTAAATTATTTCTTGTTTCTTTTTAAAAAAACACATTCATGACTGGATGTGCTGCTTCTTTTATCTAATGATCTTTCATTTTATGTCTTTTTTATGAGCTAAATGATAAAAATGACAACTATTAGACTTGCCGGAGCTTTAAAGGTCTCTTACTACACTATTTTTCATCAGTTTCACATCAGAGGCACAACGGTAGTTTATTACTCCAAGTTCAGCCTTATGCGCTTGACACACTGGGAGCGTTGTCGACATTTCTCCATTGATTTTCTGTGGAACCTCCGTAATGAGGCGAAAATCACTGTCGTTTTCCAGCCAAGCGACTGACGCTGTTGAGTGGCACTGCAACCCATCAGTGAGGGGTTCACTGACTGATCAACGAGATGAGTACAGACTGGGCAGTGCCAGTACTGTCTACTCTATGACCAGTTTCAACAGTGGTAGAAATAATTGTAGACTTTTTTTCTTTACTTTACGGGTTGTAGGGTTAACAGCAAGAGTTCTGTCAGTTCCTTTAAAATCTCCCAACAGAATTGGGAGAATCGTCATCTGTAACGCCTGGGTCCCAGTTCTGCTTTGAAAATGCCAAAATTCCCTTAAACATAATAACCAATCAAACTTTTCAGAGACAAACAATCCGACAGTGTAATACGCGACACTGCTGCTAGCGCTATCGTTTGTCGCATTCTGTGTGTCAGGTTTCATTTGGATAGCGATAAGCATCGCCTGTTGCTATCGTTTGTTGCATCCCGTATGTTGAGCCCGTTCTAGAGGACTCTAGAGAGTTCTATCGAGGTCGTATTTGAACCTTTAATTGTTCATTAGCAGCACCTCTCCACGCCCTTTCCACGCCCATCTCGGGGAGGGAATGCAGGTCCTGCTGGCGCCCACTTCATGATTTCAGAGGCCAGGCTCAGCTACCTCGGGGATGGGTCAATGGCAGTAACAACTTCCTCTTTCCCTTCGTTAGGCCACCAAGGGTGAGATATCAGACCTATTCGTTCACCAAAAAATGGAGCAAGTGAGAGATTTGACATTATGTCAGTTTTAGGCCTCACACTCAGCCTATGAGGGCAAATATGAAAAGAAAACCTTGGAAAACCTTTAGAAAGTGGGTTTTGTATAATATTTGACCTTTAATAACTGCTGAGTCATAATTAAGTACTACATTATGATAAAGATTTAACACAGTAGAGCACATGATTTGCTAAACAGCTTTCCTCCATTGTTCAGGATTGTGTATAGTGTAGCAAGGCCAAGTATTGTTTGCTCAGTCGAACAGAAAGATGCCTTGTCCTTTCTTCTCATAAAAAAACAACTCTCACAATTGACAGAAAAGACAAACGCACACACACATCCTATATATAAAGCTCTACCTCACTGAAAACGATCCTTTTGCAAGCACACACTCAACACAAACGTGCGCAGAAACACAAACAAACTGATAAGGATGTCAGATTCTGTGGAACTCGTCCCGCATCAGAGATTTTTTTCTTCAGGCGTGACTGCAGCACAAACCTTTCGCTCCAAAGTGGGCATCCTCATTTTACAACTTTTGTTATGATTTCTTTACCACCAGACAAGTCCAAACATTTTACTACTCACACTCGAGGCTGTTTTTAGGAAAGATATTGGTTTCACAGAGATATTTTAGGCTTTAGAGTCATGTTTATCTTCTTTCTTCATTCTGGAGCATGCAGTGTACTGAGGATGACTACACAGCAGAGCTGCATTTAATCCTTCCTTAAAGCACCATCGTGCTATGCTATGCACTCTTCCTGAATATTTCCAGTAAAATATCCTCATAGTTGTAGATTTCTTCCTGTACGCAGTTTCCCCCCACCCCTCCCTTTGAGCAGACTAAACCAACAGGTATGTCATAGCGTTTCAGCAATGCATGTTTCTAAAGGTTTAGTACATGTTTTTAAGTATTACCATGTGTTTGATCAGACTAACATCATAGCTTTTTTCTTTTTGTTTAGATAAATCACTGGATTAAATTTTTTTTTGCAGCATCTCTCCATTATCTCTTATCAATGTCAGAATGCATGGTTGTTGTCGGGTTGTGTAGCTTTGACCTTTACTGATAAAGTTAAATCTCGTACTCCTGATCATATGGAAGATGCAAGATCTTTTAGAAAACTTTTTCAGTTTGTGATAAAGGATAATCTTCTGATTATGCCACGTTCTTCCATATTTACTTCTAAGCATTATGTAGTTTATCTATAAAAAAACCATCAGGTACCAGCCAAAGTGCTGATAATCAAGGTCGCATAAAACATTGAAAGGCATTAAATACATGTAGCAGTTTGACACTCTGGAATGGTGCTGCTGCAGAATGACAGTCATTTGTTTTAACAGGTATCCTGGCAGTTTGCAAAGGTCATTTTAATCCAAAACACACATTAAACTCATTTTTATACCTCACAGTGACAATCTGCACCCATAGCAACATTTGTGCAAACTAGCGTTAGCTACCATTAGCATGCTCTGGTACTTTATTTTTATGTACCCTGTGTTCACATGGTGTCTTCGATGGTTCCTAAACTCTCTCTCTGTTCTTGTCTTTCAGACTGAATCTGACAGAAGAGCTGCAGGCCGAGTAGCAGGTACAGGCTGTGTCTCAATACCTATGTGCGCTGGAGTTAACTGTGTAGACCACACTATGGACTTTGTAGTACGCACTATCGTGGGTAAGTGCTGTTCCAAATGGAGCACTGGACAAATGGAGCACTGGCAGCTACCAGTAGTGACGGACTCACATGGGGCAGTCCAATATTAGCGCCGCCATTGTTCCAGTCCCTCCTATTCCGCTACGCCATCAAGATGGGGTCTGTTTAGTGTACAAAGTGTCCACCGTTTAACATTTATTTTTGGTCGATTTTAAAGCAGCATCCGGGAACTTTCAGTGGACTGACTTTTTTGCTTAAAATCAGTGTAAACACACTGTAGACTTAAATATAATGCACAAAGTAGAGTTAGTGCGCTGATTGAGACAAGGCCACAGTCTGGACAATGCCCTGCATAGTTGGGTTATTTGTGTCTCATACAAATGACATCACAATTGTGAAAAATAAATTTGCGGTAATTATAGTGAGATTTCTTTGACAAATTGTGGAAATAAACCTGATTGGGACATCTCCACCAGTTAGTTTGTGTTTGTAAAATCCAAAAGTGTTTTTATGATACTACTATTGTTTCAAATTTTGACAATTTCGTTGTTGTAATGCTATTGCTAACTTCAATTTCATCCATTGGAAACACTTTTCTCTTTCCATTTTTACCCACTGTGAACATTAAAGGTTAAAATACCAAAGACACACATGGAAACTGAGGGGTAAAAGTTTCTTTGAAAGAAAACGTGAAAGCTTTACTAGAAGTTTCACAGCTTTCGATATAGGTCTATAGTGAATTTTCTGTGGAAAGCGAAAGTGCAAACATGTTGAATGTTGTCTGTGTGAGTTCTGCCCACCTTGTTGGATGAGAACTTGATCTTTTTGCTTTTTCTTTCTTCGTTTTTTTTTTTTTTTGCTTATACCTTTGAGCCAATTTGTATTTTACTACACAGCGTCTGCAGCTTAATGTATTTTGTCTACCTGATACTTGTCCATGTTGGTAGGAATTGATGATAGGATTGAGAAAAAAAGATTAGATAGCACAGAATCATATTAAGAAAATTGCTAAATACTTAAAAAAAAAATTCAGTGTTTTGTGTTGGATCATTTCTGTCATGACGTATGGTGGACCCAAATGCAGGTAGAAGGCAGAGACAGCCACCATGCAGAAAATAATAAAAAAGATAATAAAAAACAATAATTTTTTTCAAAAATTTCACTGCACCAAGGATTACCTGTGTGATGAGCTGAAATGTAAAGTAGATATATCAACTTTCTGGCTTTCAAAGGCAAAAATACCACATATTGTTACAGCAGCTGTCAGTGTGTCTGTAATCTATTGAAGGACTGTTGTTTTAACAACTTACAGTGGCTCTTTGCCAGAAGTAAAGAAGGAACTTCACTTATTTGGAAGGGTGGTACGGTTTCTTATATAGGACAGTCGCATCATGTGTCAGTGACATCATCACTTTCAGAATGAGTGTTGTAGGTGAGATGGCACAACGTTGGCTTCCTGCTGACAGAAAATGTTTTTTCTGATTATTAAGCTTGTTTGTAATCTTTTTGAGTGGACATTAAGGCAAGCAGGCAAATAGGAGGTCACACTTTACTTTCCATGTGACACATTTTATCCAGCTACAAAGCCAGTTTGTTAGCTGCTTAACTTCCAATCTGAAATTAACTAGAATGATATCTTATATGTATTTTATTGTGTGGATATGCCATATATGTCAGTTACAGCTCACACAAGTAGGTTCACTCGTAATATAAACATTATCATTTCATATGAGGCATTAATGCAATAGAAAGTTAATAATAAGTCAAATAAAAAATGACGTTTTATTTTCAATAAAACATCTTTACAACTCTTTCTTATGAAGAGTCACAGATCTTTGTTAAAAAGAGAAGTTGTTCTTCATCACATCCTATTTGTCATTTTCTTCTTTTCATACATCTGAATTGTGAAAGACAAAAGAAGGTGTTTTGTAGAGGTGTAAAACTATTGTATGCAGTTTTTTGTTTTACTGTGAGTCTGAAATCAATATCCAGAGGTTTAAAAAAGCGGAGTAGTTTTAAATGTAAACTCTCTTTAATTAAAAAAACAAAGGAACTATAATCATTCTGACATCCAGTGTGAAAATATATGGAGGAGTTATGTGTGATGAACTGGTGACCCGATGCTTGCTGGGATAAGCTCCAGCAAAGTGATGTGGAAAATGAATGAATGAAACTTCTATAATGGACCCAAATCTTTAGTTGCTTTGTTGTTTTACGTTGCTTTGACTTGAAAATGCAATTACTGAAAAGTCAGCCAGTTGTTAATAATTGAACAAAGAAGACTAATATTTTTTTCTACGTATAAGAAGGTCTGTATATAACACGACAAATACACAAGATTGTAAAATATTGTAAATGCATCACAACCGAGGCTTGCTTGATTATTTATTTACACCCATAAAGCTTATTATAAAGGTTTGTGTTGCATTTGTAATAATGAATTTATGCTGATTCAAAGTTACTGTGATTAAAGGAATACTTTAAAACTGTTTTTAATTTGATTTTATACATAAAATCAAATTAAAAACAATTTTAATTGGATTTTATACAATTACAACTGTTTTTAATTTGATTGAATTTGATTAAAAACAGTTTTAAATATTGATTAAAGTTGCATATATTATTTAGTTAGATCAGTAGCATCTAGCTCTTTGGCTTAATGTTTACAAGTGTTCTTTTATTATACTCTCTAAAAATGACCCATATGATTGTAGCTTATAGATGTAATAAATTGGTTAATAAATAATGGATATCCAAGCCTGCAAAAGTAGTTCAGCATATAATTTTAGTTTTTCTTTCTGTAACCCTTTAACACCAGATTCATTAAAAGATGAGAAAGATTCGTAGAAAGATGTTTTTTGTTTTTTTTGCTTTTTTTTAACCTCTCGATGTAAATATTCCTGAAAGACAATCTGCTGCTTTTAGGGAAATTGTGTTCAACAGTTTTTACCAAATGTTTCAGAAACCATCCAGCTCCTCTTATGGGTTAATGTCAGATCAGATCTCATCTTTTTTCTTTAAGTACTTTTTCACTTCATGCTTTTTCTGTTTAGGGACTGAAATTCCGGCTTTCTGTTTGAGCCACATTCATTTTGCTTGTGTGTAACTAAATATGCATGACTGCATTTCCTGCTGGCTGAAAGTTGCAACACGCACGGACGGCGCGGACACACGCGGGCTGGACCACCCCGCCCTGGTCCCGCCCAGCGGTCCGACCCCATGAGGAGAACTCACGGCGGATCATGTGACAGCAGCGGCTCCTAAACGACCGAGCCGGAGAGGCGCGCGCACACACGGTGAGACGTACACACACAGAGAGGAGTTTCGTAACTTGGGGAAGTTTTTGCGGAGCCATCGATCACCGGGACGCCTGTTTTTTTTTTTCCCGGAGCCTGATGTCAGTGACACTGCGGGGACCGCAACGCCTCCTGCGCCACTTTTTCATCTGAATTGTCCAGTTGAGTTTGTGTCTGAGAGGAATCCGGTGCCGTCCAGCAAGGCAGCTGTGAAACTACCCACTGACCTGCAGGATCAGACCGCGCGCCTCCATCTGAGAAGTAAGTCTGCTTGGGATGAACTCTGGTTGGAGATGTGTTGTTGGATCAGTGCAGGAGAAACTCCAGCTGATCCGTGAGATGAACCAGCGCGCGCGTGATTTACCTTTAAATAGTTGATGTAGATTTGATAGAAATACTTTAAATAAATTATTGAGTCTGTTAAGGAGTTCATATGTTTCGATATTTAGTTTTTTTTTTTTGTTATTGAACCAGGTTTATTTTTTTATTATTGTGATTGATTATCTTTATAATTACTTCTATAATCCTAATATAAGTCAGCACTCTAAAAAACTGCTGTTCAGTAACACTTCATTTTCATATTTAATTTTTCCTTTTACAATTAAATGTACAATAAGAAACTCCTGAATGTGGATTTTTTATCGTTTATGTGTAGATTTTATTATCATTTGTTGAATAATTTATTGTTCAATAACCCTGAACACGAATCCTTCTCCTTAATTAATCTGTTAAAAGTCAGATTTTTTAATATCAATACCCATATTTAAATCTTAAATACATTATTTTTCTTTATAGAAGATACTTTGGCTGAAATCTGATAACTCATTTGCATAATTACCTCACTTTTCATCTTTTGAGGTCAGACAGGTTGGCATACAGTAAAACGTAAAGCTTATAGTATCAAGAAGTAGTGCGAGATGATGACAGGCTGCCGAGTTACACAGCAAGGAAAATCTGTGTGTGTGTGTGAGCAACAGATTTAAACACGCCATCACACCTGAGCTTTTTACCCCCCTTCAGTCTCACTGCATCTTTTTACAATACACATCTCTCTCCCCGCAGAAGTGTGTGTGTGTTTCTCCGTCTCTCCCTGTTTCCTGTGCTTTGTTTCAAGGCTGAGGCTTGCGTCACACATTCCACTTGGCATATGAAGCCCTTATCCTGTTTAGAGCCCAGAGAAAGAAGGGAGGAGGAGACAGAAGGGAGGAGAGAGGGATGTGGGGGGTAGACGGGTGGAATGAGGGCAACATCTCTCCCTTATTCACTCAGCCTCTTTGTTTTAGTCATTTTTTTCTATTACTTGCCAAACATCAAAGAAAAACATGACTTTCTGTTCTTTTTTCCTCCTTTTAAAAAGTAGATTTCTTATTTATTTGTGAGGACAGCACACACACACACACACACACACACACACACACACACAAACACACAAACACACCCACACGCCCCAAATACTCCACCCATCCCTACGCCTCCTTTCCTGAATCAACATGCTGATGTTATCTAGTGGAACAAAATGCGCGCAACTGTGTACACACACACACACACACACACACAGACACACACACACTGCTCAAAGGGCATGTCCTGGGGAACATTAGGGCTAAACATTAAGCTTTGGGATGCTCAGTAGTTGGTGATTCTCCGTAAGGGAGCAGGACGCTCTGCTCCACACGGCCATAAACCTAAAAAGCTGAAGTTACACAACTTGACTCGTGCCAGCACACACGAGCACGCGTATACTCATGTTTAAGACACGCACAGGGGGGGGGGGGAGAGACAAAGAGGGGGGTGGGGCGCCCCCCCACCACC
>JBAMHX010000005.1:7372716-7383662 GCA_037177515.1 Pseudomugil tenellus
GGGGGGAGGAAAGAGTTTGATGCGAAAAAAAAAGAAAAGCGTGTGGGGTCTGGGGGGGGGGAGGGGGAGGGGGGGGGGGAAAAACCCCCGTGTTTTTCCCCCCCCCCCCCCCCCCTACATGTGTGAGGCTGATTGAAGTTTTGTCATATTTTGGTTGAAACCCACCACGTTCCCGTCTCGGCCTCGTTCTTTCCATCCTGACATAGTTTGGTCACAGCGGCTGTTTTCTTTGCCCTCTTTCCTCCCAAATCTCCCCCCTCTCCTCACCCTAAATCTCTCTCTCTTCTCCTCATTCTGATGGGGAGGTGCAGTGTGTGGTGTTGGGGAGAAGAGGGGGTGGTCAGACAGGAAACCACAGGCCCCCTGCAGCAGCATACCCCCCTCCTCCCCCATTTGGCTTCACTCTTCTCTTCCTCCTCCTCTTCTTTGCGCCCCCCGACCCATCACACAGTTTGGAAATAATAACAGCCAGACTGAACTCCCTGGGCTTCCGCTTCTCTCCCTCGTTCTCCTGTTCTGCCCCCACCCCCCCACCCCCCTCAGTCCTTTCCTCCCGCTGTCCTCGCTTGTCTGGAAAACGTCAAAACGCTGCTGTCTTTGACAAGTTTGAGTGGAGGTGTGTGCACGTGTGTTTGCTTTTGTCACCGTTTGACAAATCCGCTGTTTATTTAAACCTGTGTGTAACATTTGCATGTGTGTGTGTGTGTGTGTGTGAGTGTGTGTGAGAATATGGATCCTGTTTCCTCTCCCCTGCTGATGGCCCCCTCTGGCTTTCCCTGAGGTCTGCAGGCCTGCAGCCACACTGTCTTCTGGAGAGGAGCTGAGCGGGACAATGTATCCGTGCATGTGTGTGTAAGTGTGTGTGTGGAGGAGTGGGCCAGGGAGCTCATGGAGGAATGGGAAGCCAAAATAAGAAGACTGGGGAAGGGTGGGGGCTTTGGCTGGGGCGCTACAGTGAGAGGAGTCAGAAGAACATATGTTATTAGGGGAGTCAGGAGCAAGAGGTGAAGTCAGGGAGCATTTTAGGGGGTGACGGGTCAAAAGGAGGAGCTCATTTGTGTGAGTAAGGGGTGAAAGTGGAACTTTGGAGCATTAGGACACAAGAGAAAAGCTCTAAAAAAGTCAAAGTTCGGAGTATTACCCCAGCACCTGGAGGAGTTGCTCCATCATTCCCACTAACTGCGAAGTGTGAGTCAAGCTGCGTTGTGCACAATATGTTCCACACTGCAAGCTGTGAAGAAACATTGCTGGTTGGAGTTGGGCAACTTCAGGATGAGGGGACACCAGCGACATGACACCGCACTGTAGCGACGTTAGACTGATGAGGAGAAAGAGGCTGTAAAGTTTAGAAAAGTCAGTCTGGAGCAGATTGAGTGTGTTTGCTCGTGTGTGTGTGTATTTCGGCATGTTCTTGGACAAAGCTGTTGTCTGGAGGTTTCTGGTCTCTCTGGTGATCTCATCATCTCCAGCCTGTTGCCATTAGACCATGTGTTGGTGTGTGTGTCTGTAATAATTTAGCCCTTCAGTGATTTAGTGTGTGTATTCTGTTGAGCTAGCAGAAACTCTGCAAGACGGTAGCCAAAGACTCCAAGCCACAATATTTTCCCCCTCACTCATGTTGTTTTATATCATTCATAGAGAGGTAGATTAGAAGGAGAAGAAGAAGAATCATGCAGGGGGGGGTCTGTGTAATTCAAATAAATACAGTAGTAGGAACCAGACATGAGGGGACGATTCGGGAGGAGGCGTAGGAGAAGATCTGGGTGGAGAACGGAGAGGGATAGTTGTAGGAAGTGTTTGCTGAGTGGGTTGGGGTTGAGTACACAGTAGCTCTACTGACTTAGACAATATTTGCAGACATGCACAAACACACTTACTGATGCACAAGGAGAAAAGTACTCCTCTGGAAGTCCTTCATGGCTTCTAATTTACCACATATGAGCAGCAAAGCAGTGCAGCAGCAACCAGATAAGAAATGAATCTGCAGTTAGTATCATTTTCCTCATGTTGACTGCATCACCTTCTATCTGCTGAGTCCACTGAAGAAGATG
Source organism: Pseudomugil tenellus (assembly GCA_037177515.1). Classification (NCBI taxonomy): domain Eukaryota; kingdom Metazoa; phylum Chordata; class Actinopteri; order Atheriniformes; family Pseudomugilidae; genus Pseudomugil; species Pseudomugil tenellus. The sequence goes on from JBAMHX010000005.1 coordinate 7,374,768, forward strand.
CTACGCTGCTGAGTGAAATGTCTTTCCTGTAATTTGTGTTGATAGTTGTTACCTGGAGTTCCTGAAACACACCCCACCATCATCCCAGCTGCTGTTCGTTTATGCAAAACGGTGAGCAGTGAGCACAAAAGACCATAAATAACTCGTCTTTGTGTGTTTAAATGACATAAATGTCAGCTGCAAGCGAGCAGACCTGTCAGAGGAGACGTATGTGCTGACTTACGTCCCGCCGGAATGGTATGTTCCTGCTACACATGACATCTTTTCAGGGATTAAACCTGCAGAAGTGGGCACAGGCTGTTCTGGAATTTGGGAAAGATGGACTGAAACGAGGACATTTCTGAGAATTTTTCTGCATGTGAACATATATCTATGTGTGTATATAGATGCACATATGTGTGACTGTTTAACCCCCCGCCCCCCCCAAATGATCTCACTCTGAAGTCTAAAGATAATTCTCAGTATGTTAGAGAGCTACGAGGACACACCACGTCAGTCAAATCTTTGTTGTTTACGTCTAAACTTTGGTTTGTTAAATTGTCTAGCACACATTTTTGACATGTTTGTGTCGCTACACAGGGACATAAAAAAGATAAACTGCGATAATTTTACAAATTGTAAGCAGTTTTCCTCTCTGCCTGGAAAAGAAGCAGGTCATACCGACTAAATTTGTAGGCATGAACTACTTTATCGCAAATAATTTGTTATTTAACAAAAAGCTTTTCATTTTTTGTACAAAATGATTAAAATATAGAATATATGCTGTTTTTCTTGTGTAGGAGTTAATACAATTATTTTTTTGTTCATATTTATCAAAATATCTGATAGTGTTGTTTATAAGCTGCATTCAAACCTGCATTAGATAATCTATGCGACAGCACCTTTAAGAGCATTTAATGATTCCATTTTACCTATATTAATCATTTTTAAACTTGAAATATAATTATTTTTTTAATAATTATATCCCAGAACACGGAGAGTCGATAATAAGGTTTCATCACAAGGTTCCATGTCCACTGCTGCCGGATATCCTTCTTCTGAGCGTGATAACTCAAACAATTTTCACAATTGGAATTTGATATTTGGTTTCCATGTTTAGGTCCAGATGGCAACGACTTGCATCAAATTTCACCATTGTTGAATTCATGGTTCCTCACCAGTTGGCGCTTTATTCACGAAAAATCATATTTTTGGTTATATCTCTGGAACTATTTGTCTCATTGACCTCAAATCAAGTACAAATGAAAGTTCATGACCTCAGGATGTATCCTGTCCTGATGTCATACAAGAGTTTCTACATCACGTGGAGCTTTGTGACTGAACGTGTGCGTCTTTACATTATTGTATTGTGTCTATTCAGGGATATACCGCTATCCGGTGCTTCTGACAGCACAGGCCTTGTTGTACTAAAATTACTTGCTGCTTAATATTACTGGACCAGCAGTTCGTCTGAATTCTTGCTCAGAAAATGAGTGTTTTTTTATTTTCATTTCGGAAACTTGTAGGTATTTTTTCACATTTTTAGTTATTTTTTTCCTGGTTTCTGGTGGATTCCATTGATGACACCTTGTATATCTGCAAGTCTGGTGACTTCTAAAAAAAGTTATTAGTTCTACACACCCGAAACTCCCTTTTGGACACATTGAATGTCTTGTTTTGACAGTGAAAGTACCTGTAAACTGCTTCCTTTCTCCTTTTCCAGGATCTATTTGTGCTTCAAACTGGCTCATTTTGTCAGCTCAGTACATGATTCATAACCACAATAGGACAATCGTTTGACCCCTAGTTGAACCGTAGTACAATTCAAACCCGGATTAGGAAACACACCCTCAAAGTGCGCACGCCCACACACACACACATACACAAACACAGCTTCCCACCTGACCGAAAGCTCTTTGTTGATTTGGAGCAGGGCAAAGGGCGAGGCTTCAGCCGTCACATTTACACCCTTCCTGATCCAGTCAGCGAGTATCCTGCTCTTCCATTGGTCTGTTCCTCATCTGGAACTGGGTTGTGTGTCTGTGTGTCTGTGTGCCTTCCAGTATGGGAGCACAGGGCGTGATGACTTGTGTTCTTCCCCATTTGTTAATAATTAAAGGCTAACTTGTCTGCAGACTATGGACTTTAAACAGGTCACACACAAACAGAGGAACACACAGGCTCCCTCAGGGTAAATTCTTTGACAGTTCATGTTGCCTTAATGCTTCAGTGAACACACACACACACACACTCACACAAACGCTCACAAACACTCTTATTTAGGTGCAAACAGTCAACCTAACAGCACCTGGCCATTCAAAGCCAAGGTAACTGGAACCACCTTTGAAACCTCACACCGTTTTATCCACATACTTGACAGTTCTCACTATGCGGTAGGTGTGTGTGTGTGTGTGTGTGTGTGTGTGTGTGTGAAGTTTCTGTCTTGTTTGGAAAGTTTCACCACATCACACCTGGTACTAGAAAAAGATGCATCCTGAAGTCGGGTACAACGTATAGATTATCTTTAAACGAGGCCAACACTAAACTGAGGAAATGTTGTCTACAAAAAAATAAAGATACGTTTTGAGTTTATTTCCTTAAGAAAATAAACTAAAGTTAAAAATGTGCACACACACTCTTTATAGTCATCTTTCCAGACAACAGCCTCGGCTTAATCTCTCTGCTTTCAGTGACTTTACATCTATATAATGTAAGATATGTTTACATGAGCAAGTTTAGATATTTTAGAAGTTTTGCTGTATTTGTTTTTCTTTTTTTCTCTGCACAAACACACACCCAGTGGTGCACAAGAAGCAAAATACTCCTCAGGAACTCGAGTGCGGCTTCTTATTTACCATATATGTGCAACACATACTCTCCTACATCAAGTCTGATCCTGTGTACACACTGCGGCTGTATTTCCCGACACCCTTCTGCTTTGTATTTCTTCTTCTTCCTTTACTGATAACTTGTTTAAATTTGTCACCGAGTCACGTTGGAAAAAGAAGACAAAGGTCAGCGAAATCGTGAGAATTTAATTCGTACTAATTTAATGTTTTCCTTTGTGCTGACCTCATTAATCATTTTCTGACCCTCAGATTTATCTTTTGATTGGCTTTCGGTCACGATTTCTAAGTTGAAAAATAAAACTGACCTCTTAAAGGGCTAGATTTTGTTTGCGGAGATTTAGCTAATTATTAGCATAAATGTGCTAAAGTTTGTGCAGGGTTGCTGTGAGTCTTTATTTAAAATCAGAACCTTTTCTATCCTGAATAAACAAACACATCTGTTTTTTTTGTTATACACTGCAGAAGCTTTGTTTGGATGCATATTGGTAGAGATGCATTGTATATTTGCATTATTTACAGTAATCAGATGAAGTGATTTGCTTTTTTTAATTGACTCCAACGTGTGTGTGCTGATGGTTGTGTGTGTTTGCTTTTGTAGGAGCCTGGTCTGTGCAGCCATGCTTATGTATGACTACCCTCTGAAGAGAGAAATGGAAACGGTAAGATCAGCGTTTTTATGGCAGTGTGCCTTTCGGATTCACTGAGTTTGTTTTTGTGTGCTCCCATCATGCCTGAACAAGATGTTGATGCCCCTTTTACACCCTTCCACCTCCCTCCCTCAGATAAATTCACAAGCAGATGCAAACTGCTTACACACACTCCTGCTACGTGTCTAGACAGACTGGTTCCCACATTCCTACTCTTCCTGGACAAACAGACTGCTGCACAGTGGACATTTGCATACAATGACCATAAACATTGCCAGGCAACAGGCTAATGTACATACACACACCCATGTAGCAGTTACCTGCCCATAAACACAGTGTTTTTTGGAATTTTTTTGGCTGGTTGTTTGTGTGGCTGTTTTTTTGTGTTATTCAGTGCAGAACGGAAATGTTTAACTCAGCTTCCTTCTCCTGCATCCTCTCTTTCTTCTCTTTAGCCCTTCTACTTGGTGAAAACTCCAGAGCGCTACGGAGTGATCTTTCCCCCTCCTCACTACTACCAGATGCCCATTTTCCCTCCGACTCACCCCCCCAGCAACACACCACAGACCCAGCTGGAGCCTGTAGATCTGTCAGTAAGCAAGCGCTCACCTTCATCTCCTCCTTGCTCCTCCACCTCCTCCTCCACCTCTCCTCCCAGTTCCCCTCACACTCCCTACAGCTCACCGAGCCGCAGCTCCCCCCACTCCCCACCTTTAAACTCTTCCCCCTCCCATGCCCTGCCATCGGCCACCCCGGTTGTGGGCTACCCGCTGTTACACCCGACGCCAGTCATGTTGCCTCTGCCTGTCCTCTACCCTTCGCCTCTTTCCCTACCGATAATCGTCAGCCAACCTGTTGCCGGGGACGACGACCGTCCTCAAAGCAGAGAGCACAAGTCAGGTGAGACCCGGTTGCTGAATTGGTTTGTTCATTTCAAAGCACTCAATCCTTTCTTTGGTATTTGCTTCCGGTCATTATGTTTGCGAAGCTACGAAGCCTAACAGAAGGAGTTTTTATTGCAGATGAAAGGCACTGATCCTGCACCGCCTGAAAAGCACATCACCATGAAATGCATTTACACAACAACTACAAAGCTGAAGATGCAAATAAAAAAAAGTTAATTTGCCTTAACGCTCCATCTGTTGACCAATCAGCTGACCCGTCAGAGTCTCGCTGGCATTTTGTGCAGCGGGAGCGTTAAAAGAAACGCTGCAGTGATGTGAGCTGTGAGAAACGTTAAGAGGCTAACAGTGTGTTTGCTTAATTACATGGACAGATGTGCAGTTAGAGTTCAGCCTGGTGCTTTTAATGGATCACCATCCTCATCTCAGTATATGCAAACGTTTATTTATTATTCACTAAGGGATAAATATTCACTATTATTATTGAATTTTTTTTGTTGTTAAAGCAGATTCACAATTTCTGACATATCAAGGCATTTGACAAACCCCCCAGAAAAGATGTAAATCAGAGCATCTTTAGTGGAAATTTGTTTATGTTGACATTTAGAATATTTATACTTAATTTATTTCAACCTGAGACCCATTCCCCCCTAATCTCGGGTATTTTGAGAACAGATTATGCCAAACTGTACTAAATGTAAAAAACTCAACTGTCTCCACTAAAACCTTTTATATCAATTTTCTTCTTTACATTATTACAGATGACATTTGCAGACATTGTGTTCACAATGTATATTGTTTTCAGGCAAACCTGAAACTTTTCTTTTATTCCATCTTTACTTATTCTCTTCACCAGTAATACATATATATGTATGTATATATATATATATATATATATATATATATATATATATATATTTCCAGAAGTATCCAAAAACACCTCAAGGTTGCAGAGATGTACTCAACTTATTATGATTTTGCATTTTTAAAAGATTTAAACATTTGAGAATCTAAATAATGATGTAAATAAATTATTTTGGGAGTGAAGAAGATATAATGCAATGAATAAATCTATCATCTTTAGTTTTTACTGAAATAAAGGAAGCACCGTTCACTTCCTTTGTTTTTAAGGGAAATAAGTTTCATTCTAGTTCTTTATTCTGGAGGTCACCGAGACCAGGAAGGTCTCTGAATCATTGACCTTTGACAGACAGACTCTCTTGGAGACTTTAGTAGCTACCAGTTTGTGTAATGGCTGCAAATGAACTTTTCTAGTAGAATAAAGACAGAAAAATACGACAACTGAAGCTTAAAGGATAAAAAATAGCAGATTAGTGTATCAAGCTTCACTCTTAACTATAACCTTTTGTTTTTACATCTCTTCAGATCGTTCCATGAAGTATCTACACAATCCAATCAAGCTGGAGAACATTTCAGACCTCTCTCATGACCCCAACAGCCCCCTCCAGACGCCATCAGTCATCAGGACGGCACGCGAGTGAGTAGCACACAGACACACAGAGCTTTTTAGTTTTAAGAGAAGCCGTGTGCTTCCCCTTTCAGCTCTCCTGGAAGCTGTGGTCAGAGTTTCTGCCAGATTCATGACAGCAGTTTTTTAGAGGCAGGTGCAGCCCCAAACATGAGTTTCATGACAGAGGGACTGATGAGCTGTGCCACAAAAGTCCCAGTTTTAATACGTTGGTAGAAAAAAAAAAAACTATACTGGAAAGATAAACAATCTCATTTCATGTGGTGAATTTTTTAAAGAGAAAAGAAAGAAAATCAGCTTATCTGGGTAAAATCCTAAAGCTAGCAGAGCTTATCTTCCTCTGAGGAAGCTGGCTCATAAATTCTCACAGTTAAGAGTTTAACTCTGTTCAGTTTACGGGAATCTGATCAACTTCCGCCTTTTTATTCCACCTCAACTACAAAAACTGGTGGAAAATCCTAAATCTGGCCAGGCAGTGTTTGCTTTATGGCACAACAGCAGAGACTGTAAATGACTTGTAGTTGGCTTTTCTGTCCTACATCACAAAGGAAGGTTCAAAATGTCAACTTGTGTTCTCAGGATTGAGCCAATAATCTACATTTCCTGTCAGCTCTTGCAGCTGACTGCGTCATAAATGACAAAAACATGTTCATTCCTGTTTAAGAATTTGTTCACATACAAATATAAACACATATGTCCACATAGCACAGAAAACACTGTGTGTCGCACAAGGTGTTTACATGATAATAAGTCATGCATATTAAACAAAATAAGTCTTTACGCAGCTAAATAGATAACATAGCAATTAAAAAACACATTTATACACATAAATAAAGCATTTCCCTCCCCCAAGGGAAAAAACTCCGTCATTTCTTTTTCTCAACTGAATGCAGGTAAAAGTAAAAAAGAAATGTTTTCTTAGCAACCTCTTGAAAATTATGCAAGCTCCTGACAGCCATCTTGACCTTTCCACCTTTCTCCCTCTTTCCTTCCTCTAAGGCTTCCGATATTGTCTGATTTCTCCTCCTTCATCCTTTCCTCCTGCTCCTCATCTCCCATGTCCTCTCTGTTTTCTCCAAATGAAGGCTTCTCTTCAGAGAAATAATTGCAGGTTGGTTACACGTATAATAGTCATGCTTTTGAAGAAGTCCTTACCTGTTTTTGTGAATGTGTGTGTTTGTGTGTGTGTGTTTGTGTGTGTGAATCCAGCCTATTCTTTTCTTGCCTTTACTGGCTGCTTTTGTCACCACTCCAACTCTAAAATAAAAAGGATTCTCAAGAAGAAAAAACCTGGCTGGGCGTGACTTTTATCCGTCAACAACCTGAAAACACACACACACACACACACGGTGTATCATACCATAACCAATTACTGAACAGGTCAGGGGTGTGTGTGTATCGTAATAATGCGTTAGCTAGTGTGTATTTAAGTGTGTGTATTGGGGGAAGCTCTGCACATTCATTTTTTTATCAAATTGATTCATATTTCAACACTTGACACCTTCTCTCAACTGTCATTTATACACACACATTTACACACACAGACTTTTAAAAAAGAAAGATTCCTCTTTTTTTCTTTTTGTATTGAGACAATTTTCTCATTTTCGTTTATTCTTTTTTGACATTGATTGACTTTAATGTTAGATTTATAGGTTTGCTTCTAATTATCTATAAACAGATGATTCACCATATGTATGAAAGTCAGATTGTCTGTACTCAGTGATGCTGCAAAGTTGTCCCGTTTCACCATGTGTGTGACCAACTACAATAGTTTAGTGAATGAATTGTTGAATAATGGATTAAAAACTGTCCAAAAATAAATAAAAATCACAGAGGTGACAGGATAAAGCAAAGGCGTGGCAGACTGGAAAAAGGCGGGAGGGGTTTTCAACTTCCTGACTGGTAGAATTTGTTAAGAGTTGCAGGCAGATTAAAGTGGTTTCATGCTGGGACATGATGGAGGAGAGCTTTGGCGCCCCCTGGTGGTCAAACAACAGTGTTAACCTGTTTCTCCTCTGTGTGTCTTTCAGGGACCACAACCCATCAGTGATTGTTCATCCAGGCTCGAAGCATCCCCTCCCCGCCGACTCCCCTGACTCTCTGAAGAGGCGGAGAATTCATCGCTGTGACTTTAACGGCTGCAACAAAGTGTACACCAAAAGCTCCCACCTCAAAGCGCACCGCCGCACGCACACAGGTGAGAGGCCGCAACCTGCAGAACTCCCCAGAACTCATCGTTTTTATCATTTTTCATTTACAAGCCGGGTGTTATTTCTGCTCTGTGCAGGGGAGAAACCCTACAAGTGCACGTGGGAGGGCTGCACATGGAAGTTCGCCCGATCAGACGAGCTGACAAGGCACTACCGCAAGCACACAGGACTGAAACCTTTCCAGTGTCCCGACTGTGAACGCAGCTTCTCCCGCTCAGACCACCTGGCTTTGCACAAGAAACGCCACCTCCTGGTGTGAAATCCTCCATCGGGCAACTTGAAAGAAACTCTGCCAGGTTAATGGCTGGATTCTACCACAGAGACTGGACAAGGTTAAAATAGCTAGCATGGACTCTGACAGGAAGCGGGAAAATGTTCCTCAGGTGCACGTTTGGACCCCTTTCCTTTCATTCCTTGGAGTAAAAGCAGTTGTCATCCTCCTAATCTCTGCTCAGTTTATTTAGTCATTGTAGCAGATTTCTGATCAGTTGTGGAAGGTTTTTTAAGGAGTTACTGCAGCATCTCAGCTGGTCTGAGAGCTGTAAAACTCATGCAGCACCATCTAAGCAGAAGCATCTTTCTTTCTTGCCAGGCATTTAAGTGAAAATCAGACACATCCGCATGTCATTTACTAGCTAAAAAAATGTGAATTTTTTCAGAATGTATCATATCAAAACCTACTGTGTATTGTGTCATATATCATATATCTATAATTCTCTCACTTTCCCATTGATAAACCCTTCAAAGGGTACAAACGGTATTTGTGTCCAAGCCACTGTTTGCAGCTCCCGCTTGAAAAAGACACGTTACAGTGTGTGA
>JBAMHX010000005.1:7408257-7419084 GCA_037177515.1 Pseudomugil tenellus
GACTACAACAACCAAGCTCTTAGCAGATGGTTTACTAAAGGTCAGAATGACATCAGTTTAGGAGCCTTATAGTCAAATCTTTCAGCTAGACATTAATTAAGAGCAAGGTAATTAAGCTAATACATGAATTTCCTCTACAACACTATCAACTTGTACAGGTACAATAAAATGAAGGGTTTGTTTGGGAATTTTAAAACGAATGGTGAAACAAATTACGATGAATAGTTTAGATGGATTTGGTACTTTGTTTTTAAAGAAAATAATTCGTAAAAACAGTATGTGTATACAGTGCATCTTAAAACTTAGAATAACGTGGAAAAATTTAATATTTATTACGTTTAGGTTTTAAATTTAAAATTTGCAACTAGATTTGATTTACTATATCTAATTAGGAATGTTGTAGGCATCATGTTAATATAGGGAAATATTTGTTTGGTTTTTACACATACATAGTTTAAATCTTACTCTCACACAGTGAATTGTTCACCCTCTTTATCACTATGGTAACACAGTTTATAAAAATCAATAAAACAATCATAATCTAACATTAATAATATTTTACTTTTTGACTTTGACTCTTAAACACAGTCCATACATTTGGTAACCTTTGGTAGTGGGCTGATAACGTTACATTGTGAAATTAAAGCCTTCCTTTTCATCTGGTTTGATGGTAACATCTATATTTTGGGATTTTTTTTCTTTACCATGGTTACCAGTAAACTACCTGAGCTTGAAGCTGTTTTTGGAGAATTGGTACCATTTTTGAATAACATTCTGTTCATTTGGACATTCTCACTCCTGGTCCTCGAAAGCCAGTGTCCTGCAGCTTTTAGATGTTTGCCTGCTGCAACACACCTTACTCAAATCAACAGGTGATTAGCAGACTTCTACAGAGTCAGAGCTAGATGTGTTGTAACAGGAAAACTCTTAAAACCTGCAGTCCAACCTTCAAGTACCTGGCATGAGGATCTCTGCAGCTTCCAGCAGATCTTTATGATCTACACAAAAGCCTTGTACGGGACCTGTTTCTTCTTAGGATCTGAACTTGTTTCTTCTTCCAGACTTTGGCTGGCAACACAAAGGCAGAAAAAATAAGACAAGATTTTATCTGTAAATTCTACAGAGTTAGTTATCAACCATTACATAAACTATTAAACCATATTGATCATTTATAGGTTACAACACTCAGGATGTAAAATGGCTGACAACATTTGTAAGAAAAAAAACTACAAAATGATTTAAACAACTCTAAGCTCATTAAAATAAAAGGAATTCAATTAAATTATTGAGTTTATTTTATTAAATCAGTTAAATATAAGAAATATTTACTGCTACAAGTCACTTATTGCTGTTCTTATTGTAGAGGTAATATTTATCTTGGCTGTGTTGGCGATAGATCATTCTTAACGTTTATCTTTTAATATTATTATCTTCTCAGTAAATAATTTGTATTTTTCTTTTGTACTGTCTGACTTGATCTGTTGGTTGTGTGGCGTAGCTCAGATTTTATGGTTGAGTGGAGGGCCACTTATCTTGGCAGGCATGAATACAAACACACACACACTCACTCACATACAGGCTCAGACAAAAACACGTCCTCAAACCTATAAACACAGTGATGAGCATGGCTGGCAGGTGGAGCCTTATCTCTACTCCACAGCAGTCTGCAGCTCTCAGGACTCAGTCAGCAGCTTATGGATAGAAACTGACAAAAATTTAAAAAAGAAAAAAATCACTTTGTTTGCTTTTAGGTTCAAACAAATCTGCTTGACTTTTCCAGAGTTTTGAGACACCAATTTTGTGTAGAAATGCATTTTATGGCAACAAGCTTAATTGATTTCAGATAAAAAAAATTACTTAAAGTTGTGCATGGAGAAATGATTTAGTGTTCAATCAAAATAATAAATAGAAGGTTTGAATTATTTCATGATAGCAAACTGTAAAAAGATATAAAACATCCTAACATTCTAACAGCTTTGCAACTCTGCACACATGCTGCTTCGAGAATATTATTGTTAAAGAAAATAATCTAATTGACCATGTTTGTGGTGTTAAAGGAATTTTTTATTCTATTTTTTTTCAGGGGGTACATGGAAACCCCTCCAGGATGTACCGACCAGCATGGCATTTGCTCAAAAGACCACTGGTGTGGCCCCACCACTTTGCTGTTTAGTGAATCTCACACGGCAAAGACAGCAAACATAACTGTAAAGTAAACATTGTTCCATAAGCACCACCCAAAGCTTTAAGATTAACATTGCTGCAGCTGGTTGAGTGGAATTGATACATCTCTGCCAGACAACGGTTTAAATTCATATGAAATATTGATGCTGCTGAGTAGTAATGTGTTGAAAGCTCAATGGCTTCCTTTTAAGCCTTCCCATCCAAACATCTCACTATTTTATGCTCTCATATTAAACCTACCAGGATGGTTAGTTTTATTTATTCACCCAATTGCACCAGCCAAATATGCAAAATAGCAAATCGCAACAAGTTTGATAATGGCTTCTGAACTTATAAATGAATTCTGAATTCCTGCTCTAATCCATTGCAGAACTTTGGGAGTTTGGTTTTGTTTGTGATGCATACCCCCTTTCATGCTTTGGCTCACTGCAGGAACATTTGAATTATACATGGAAATGAACAGGTGCTTTGTTCCATTGTAATCTGTCTTGTTGTGCAGTCTGAAGCATCTGTGATGTTCAGCTAACAGCACACATCTATCATTTCTAACACTGCCGTCAGAGGCATTAATGATGAACAGAGCGCTGCAAATGCTTACAGGGCAAGGAATGTGTGTGTACGTGTATGTGTGTGTGTAGAGAGCAAGCGCAAAATGAGTGCTGAACTTCTCCTTTAGATGCAGTCTGTATTATGAACATTAACTATAAACCCTGTTGGATATTCTCACAGTCTGCAAAGTCATTTTGTTCTTGTGAGACACTGAATTGTACAGACTGTGTTTTAAGCACTGCATTATTTCAGAAATCCGCTTTACAGAGTTTAGAGATAGAATGTAACAGCATGTTGAAATTAAGGCTTTAGGTACAAAGAACAGGTGATGCTCTGTAGGATCAGTGTGCTGGTAACACTTCAAGCGTTGGATGAAGTATAATTTGATTTTCTCCATTTTCTCACTGTGATGTCTGAATTCAGTTTCTGGGTCTGCTTTAAATCCGCACAATCGAGATTCAGACAGAAAAGACATCAATAGCCACAGAGTTATAAAAAATTCCCTTTCATCCATTGCAGCAGGAGAAGCGGTAAAAAGATCACATGAATATATATATTTTTTTTACTGAGCATAGAATAAGTTTATGGCTGTTAAAGTGTTAAGATGTTAGTTTTTGTTAATGGGTCATTAACATGACAGGCATATTTTTGTGTCCAAGTGTGCTATTCCTCAATAAAATAATCTGATCAATGAATTACATGAATCATTTTTTTTATAAAAACCTACTTTGTTTGAATATGTTTTCAGCACATTCAAAAAATGTTTATATTTATATGTTCTGACATCTCAACCCTTAAAATGTCAGGCGGTACAACTGCCCGAGCAAACAAATAGACTAAGAAAACTTTTAAAAATGGTATTATTACTATAATAAATTGAAAATAAAACATCATACCATGATTTAATGTTTGAAATCTTTCAGATATGCAATATTTAATAATACTAATAGTTTAAAGCTTTTGAGATCATTGAAAACTTTTTCCCAACAATTTGTAAGCCCTAAAATGTCAGGGTGGCACAACTGTAAGAACATGACTTTAATTGTGAAATGAGGTACTAACAGTAAACAGGATATTGAATCAACCAGAGGGCCCCAAGGAGCCTTTATTACTGAGTGAAACGGAATGTATATCTCTATCAGATATGGATAAAAATGGCTTTCTTCTAACTCGTAGGCAGACTGGTCATGTCGGTGGTACAACTAACTTAAAACTATGAATATTATTTTTTATCACCAACCTCTTTAATTATATTTAAATATATAAGTATGCATATGGTTGCAAACACTAAAGCTAATGTAACTCTATGTGTAAAATGAAAAATGTAAAATATTTTTATAAATAAATGGTTGCGCCACCTGACATTTTTGATAGACTGAATATAAAAATACAGTCCAAAAATGGATTTTAAAATGTAATTAAAAAAGCATAACTGGGTTTAACACATTTTTCCGTACTTAAAATATCCACAGCATCCATTTTGAAAACTTTTTCAAAATATCTTTTTTAATGCACTTTTCATCAATAAGTCTAATACACTCAAGCAACATTATTGCTAGTTGCACATTTTTCTCAGGGATTTTTTTCTATATTGATAACTTAGCTAGCTGCAGACCCAAAAGATGTGCTATTGGACTGAGATGTGGTGGTAGTGGAGGACATTTGAGTCCAGTTACTGTTAGAGATGGTTTCTGCTTTCTGACATGATGCATTATCCTGCTAAAAGTTGCCATCAGAAGATGCAACACTGGTCAGAAAAGGATGGACGTGGAATAGTAATGTCCTTCCACTTTGCTATTCATTTTGGCGAGTTTGCATGATTGTAGCCACATGTTCCTGTCCTTTGCTAACAATAATGGCATCCAATGTGGAATTCTGCTGGTGTAGTCTCTCTGGATATGTTGTGCTTTCAGATATGGTATTGTATATGCTTTGGTTGTAACCAGCGATTATCTGAGATACTGTTGCCTTTATATCATTTTAGACAAGTTTACCCATTGTCTTCTGAAATCAACAAGGCATTTCTGTTCAAACAGCTGCAGATCACTGGATATTTTCTGGTTTTCAGACCATTCTCTGCAAACCATGTTACAAAGCACAAAGGGGTCTGCTATATATGACACCAACACACTCAGATGTCAGTGGAAAGAAGCGGGTGTCACGAATTTTTCACAAAATTTTCAGACATTAGTGCCCACATGCATGAAAACCCTGTTTTATGTAGGAGTTTTGGAGTTTTAAACACTTTATACAACAAAATAAAAGCTCTTAGTAACAGTAGACACATGCTTTTCCCTCTTGCTGCTTACAAACAGGTGCTGATGTTGTGCTCATTAACTGTGTATTCACTATTGAAGGTATTTTTAAGCAACCAGCAAGGTTTTGTAAAAAATGGCAAACATGGTGACAAAACAGGGAGAAATATTGCAAAATGAGGAATGTCCAGAGAGCATTAAAATGGAGCAATAGGAGGAGGTGGAGGAAGAGCAATGAGAGCATTATGATTTAGTGTTGTGTCAGCAGAAAGGCGTCGTCTGGTTCTCTTGAGATTAATCTGCCATGAACCTTTATGACTTTTTATGAAAAGAAATTATGACTTTTCACAAAGAGATTATGATTGTGAGCGATACTTTAAAAGTGACGAAGAGTCCCAGGCCTATCTTGGCAGTGCGCTAATCTGTGCGTTTGTCTGAATCGGTGTGTTTTACAAGATATATACATGTTCTGATTGAAGGATGTCATTGACTCTTGCGCTTCACTTCTTTGCTATTTTGATTTCAAGGAAAATTGGACTCCTTTCTGATGTTCCTTTGAAAATTTCAAGGTTTTCCCTTCAGTGTGTGTTGGGAGAGACCATATATAGCACTTTGCGCTTTCAAGAGATGCAGCCTCTAAAGTGGGCTAAAGTGGGGTGAACTCATCTTGCTCTGAACCATCGCTATCTGTCTCCCTTTTTGTTCTACCTCCTCCCTCTCCTTTCTCCTCTGTTATAACCTTTCTACTGAGAAAATGCCATGTCAATAAAAGCTTTTTAACATGAGAGAAAAAAAAATCAATGTGCTCTGATTGCACCTTTTTTCAAGGGGACGAATGCATGGTTGTGCTTCGACTTGCTGCATGTTTGTTCTACATGATGGAGGTTAAAGATGGAAAAAGGCAGAATAGAAATAGATGAACAAAATGTACCTTGACACTGAAATTCAGTTCTACAGATTGAGAAATAAAATGTTTTTATGTGTTAACTCAAAGACTTTACACTTTAAAATGCTTTATTGGTCACACCATTAGCTTTTATTGTCCTGAGTTATAAAAAAGTCTTGCACGGAGCTAAGCAATATAATGTCCAATAAAAATAATACAAACATAATAAACTATATTAATAAAAAGACTAAATAAAAAAGTGTGGTATAATATATGTATGTAGAAGCAGTTAAACTGCCCAGAGAATTAATCTCATATTAAAATTAATTATCTTAAAGCATGTTTGTGATTTTCAGATTAAGTTGTACAGATCTCTTTAAAAAAAATCTAATACACTCCAAAAACCATGTCAGGCTTTTTTTTTCATTCATTTAAACCTTTAGTTAGCTGGTACAAGTCCAAATAAAAAGATTTCCATTTTTCACTTTCTTTGCATTTCTAAATGCAAACAAAGTTAAAGTTTGATGTCAATAATATACTGAAAAAGTCTTTCATAAGTAAGGTTACTGTCTTGTACTGAGATTTTATTGCATTCAGTCCTAATTTTATGGAACATATTAAAATACCAAAACTTTTAATGGTCTTTTTTCAAAAAACTTTATGATTTTCTATCTGAATTTTGCACAAATATTTTAGCAACAATGCATCCTTATTTAGAAAGTTTTTGTCTATGGCTTTTTTATAGCCAATTGTGGCACCCTTGCACGTCACCAATAATTTAAGTACTATTTTTCTGCCTGTCTAAGATGCCTTTTAATTTTGTGTTAATTGTGTTTTTTTTTCCTCCCAGTTTTTTGTGCAAAAGCCTATTGGTGAAATCTTTCAGGCCAATTATAAATTATTAATAAAGTTATCGCACATATTTAGCCCTCCCAGCCACAACACATCCTAAAAGCTCTTTAGTCATTACACATTTTATTCTGTCTGCCACCCCGTCACTTCACCACATGCATGCTAAAGACTTCCATGTGTTAAAATTTGAAGCACTGTAGAGCAGTTCTGCATGGATACCCATAACTGGTGGCGTCCTCTAAACGCTCCTCATCATGTAATTATCCCACCTGCCACTGCTGCCCAACAAGACCACCCACTTATTCCTCCCCTCTCTCTCAACTCTCTGAACTCATTCGTATTCTAAGTCTGTTTCATCCTGCAATGCTCTTTTTATCCTGCGAGAACCTGAGTTTAACTGTTGGCATGCAGATAGTACAGCATCCAGATATTTAGATGTCAACTCAGGCTAAAGAAAGAAGTGAGACAAGCTTCCAAACAATGCCTCAGCTTTTAGCAAATTTCCGCCACCTTGAGTATTTCTTTTAAAGGGTGTTGTTCCACTGCCTTTCCTCGTTCTATCATTAGTCTTGGAACCAAACTCACAGTTTACCTTCTTTGTACGTCAGCTGTATTACCTGAGAGTATAGTTATTTGATATATAATGTGTTTTTTTTAATACTGAACAAGACAAAATAATCAGAAATAAACAAAACTAAATGTGACCACCATTACCCAGATTCTTCCAGTGCAACGTAACAAAATCGTACTGGATTCCATCTCACGCCTCATCTTCTGAAATAGGAATCTAACTATTCATGAACGCCACAAACTTTATTCATCAGTTCAATATGCTAACGTTTTTTTTTTTTTTTTTTTTTTTTTTTTTTTTTTTTTTTTTTTTTTTTTTTTTTTGTCTTTATAGCCTTTATTATTCAAATATATTGAATCTCGGAGCATTTTAAAAACCCTGTTTTAAGACTAGTCATTAATCTTCTGTATTTGTAGTTATGAAACTAAATATATAGTCACTCCCTGATTGCAAGCTGCAGGGAAGGTTTACCTTAAACCAATTTCTTCTTTTCTCAACCATTTATTTTTTTTATTCTGAGAATGTCCTGAACACAATATAAATGCATCACTTTGTGACACTGACAATAAAAAGATTTAAACCAGATGTCAAGCAGCTGATTAAACACTTTAGGATTGTTATTGTGCGTATATCTGATCTCTAATTGCTTTTAATTTCTCCTGTTTCTCATTGCATGTCATGTTATATTCATTGCATTCTCAGTGGTAGTGTCAGGGTGTAAGGGGCCTTTCCTCACAGTAACCAGAACAAGAGCCTGCCGAAAAATGCAATATTCCAATACTCATAAAAACAGTCAGAATGCAAAAGTTTTGTCTTTCACGGCAGAAAAAGGACATGAATATATCACATCAGTATGTTTGCAAAATATCCCATTTGGTTAATTGTCTTGGTTATTGTCACTGCAGCCAAATTTGTCAAATAGAGAAATAAGATTTTCTGTGACAACACATCCCATCTGCAACCAACTGATTCAAATTCAAAGAAATAAGAGAGAATGAGTAATTCCTCATTAAAATAAATTATAGAAATATCTATATATTATAAATATGTATGTATATTACATATAAATATTTTTTTACTTGTCCAGCATTAAAGCAAGCAGAATGATGGTCTGCTTGTTGTGCTGTTGCTAAACATATTTGCTTTGTCAAAAGGAGCTTTATGTATATATGTTTATACGAAGATCATCTTGATAGTTTGAATTTTTTATTTATTTTAATTATTTATTAGAATTTACATTTCATACTGAACCTGGCTGGAGAGAACAGAAAAAGAACAGGCAAATGGAAAAACAAATAAGGAAAATGGCTGTTAGTGAATAAACCTAAAACTCAGTGTCTGTGACAACATGCAGAACGTACGGGGTGAAAAGTGCTCACAGAAACATGAACGTGTTCGGATGACGCCGTTTACCCAAAGGTCAGAAGCAGGACAGGGGGACCCCCAGACCAGGGCATCTAGCACCGAGGCCCCAAACAAGGACCCCAGCCACTCTACCCGGAGCCAACCCCGCCCCTCAGTGGATCTTCCACCATACGACCACAACGGCTGAGGGAGACCCCAGACGCATTCCCTCAGGCTTACCAAGGGGGCGACACAGTCCCTCCGCACCAACCCACCAGCTTACTACACCCAAACACTCACCTTACACATCACCAGCTGCAACTTAACTACATATAACCCCTCCACACATACAGATATACATAACCTCGCACAAACTTACACACATCCAAACACAACTCCCCAACCACTCATGCACACTGTCCATCTATTAAACACCCACGCTCCACCGGCAAACACACAACCCTTTCACATACCTGCCTACCCATACACATGCAATTTCACACACATCACCCTGCCCAACAAGCACACACTCATTTTCGACCACCAACCCAAATCACCCAGTAGGCATAGTGTGCGGATTGCAGGGATATTACATTTAAACCAGTTTGATAAGTCTTTACATACATTAAGCCAGAATCTCTGAACAGGTGGACAAAACTAGAGGGCATGAAGGTAGCTGTCAGTCATGTTCTCAGTGCAATGTGAACAGATATTTGATTGTGACAAACCCATCCTGAACATCCTATGTCCTGTCTAATGAGTTATATGAAAAATTTTGAATTAGATTAATTGTATATTAGATTTTTTTGTCATTTTAAATGTATTTAAACATATTTGTGACCATTTGGTTTTTTTCAAAGTTTCTGGATAAATCGGTTTCCTTTTTGATGTTGGGAGACACATGGGATTGTCTAGGTTAGATGATAATCTATATACTTTTGATAATTTTGGTGCATTAAGATTTAAAAATTCTGCTGTCCTGATAGGTTGTCTTATCTATAATAGATTTAAGTAGGTGGTATTCGGTGTTGCTAATTTCATATTGTGAAGTTAGTACATCAAACAGTTTAAGGTTTCCATTTTCGATTTTAAATTCTGTTTTGTTCCTTTATTTTTCCATTGGGAAATTTATCATCTTTTTCTTTTGCAGGATGTCGAGGTTGTTCCAGATGGATGTGGAGTAGTCTAACCATGAACAACATCAACAAACAGTGAATTTTCTCACTTGTGTTGCATTTTCTGCAGGTATGTTTTGAAAACAGCCTCACAGGAAGAGGAAAGCAAGTTACAGGTGAAGAAATCATAGAGCCTAATAGATCTAAGAGTTGCATCCCGAAGCAGTATTATGCCTAATTTCTTTATCAATGAAGCCATATTCTTTTTCCATCAGTGTTTTAATGCCAATTTATCCCCATTTATAGTGGAGTGTCCCCCATGAACACGGAAATACATTGTTTTCATTCTTTTCCTTGTGATACATGTGCCTGATCGCTACCTGGTGGCTCATTTGGCACACCTCAAATGGGAAGTGATACTACTTTTGGCCAGTTTAATTACTATTTGTGGAATATTATTTTAAAAAGACAAAACAAAGTGATTCACCAGCAAGTTATGAGAAACTTTATTTGCAATTTGGACATCAATGCACACAAACCTCTTCTGCAGGTGAAGTTTTGCACCAATAAACAAACAGTTTATATGCTTTTCAACAGTAATTAAACTTACTCTTGTCTCAACGTAGCATTTTGCCCTGGAAGGAGAAATAATTACTGAACTTACAGTCATTGAGTAAAAAAAAATGTGTACAAGTAATGCTAATGTTTTTATGTTAGCTAACACATTAACCCATTACAATAAGATAATAAAATGCCAGGGTTTTGTTAATGTGTTTACAGTTCAGGCTTCAGCTCCCAAGTGACCAGAACAGCTTTAATTTTCAGCGCATTCAGCTCCACTGTCTGTTATATTAGTGTCTTAAGCATCCGCTGGCACAGCGCAAGATCTCTGACCTTTATGTCATACTTCCCATAAATATTTAACATTTTTTTAGAGAAAAACTCTCACATATAGCTGTGAAAAATGTCAAACTACAATCAGAACATGGTGTTACGACATCTTCAGTGGACATCTCAGACCTCCTGACATTTTGACGGGCAATGTCTCAAGACTTTTCAGACCTCAAACGA
>JBAMHX010000005.1:7422163-7436324 GCA_037177515.1 Pseudomugil tenellus
AAATCCCAACTGCTGGTAATGAAACGTTTCATTATACATTGAATGATCTAAGATATTATCTCTGCTGCATTTTGGATGTTGCAGTAAGAACTGAAAATGCAACAAATCATTGTTATATATTATCATTTGCAGAATGTGTGAGATGAACAAGAGCCTGAACATTATTTTCAGTCATATCTGGTGGATGCCGGCATCATTACATCTGAGGCAGATGGGGAGCAAAATGTGATTCATTTAAGTTCATATGATCTCACATCAGCTCCTAACTCTCTGCTAACCTATAGCAGCATCATTTAAACAACACAAACCAAAACCAATGCCGGGCTCCTTCAACCTGATGGCTGCTTGCAGACGTGGAATGGGGGTCATGTGACAGGATGTGCCATAAGTCATTTGATAAGAATGAATAAGAGCGAAGGTTGTTTTTCACGAAACTGCTCTAAGTCATTATCATCGTCATTATCGTCCACCTCTTTATGCTCAGGAACTGCTACTCAGAGGCATCGCTCAACAAACATGGTTACATTTTTCACTTTTCCTTTTCCCTCCCTGCTTTTCAGTTCCCTCCCTCCTTCCAGGCAATTAAAGAAAACCAGGACTGGCCAGCCAGAGCCAAGCTATTACATTGTGTTTGTGCATGTAGGTGTGTTCCTGTGTGTGTGTGTGTGTGTGTGTGTGTGTACGTGCACTTGTGCATGTGAGAACAGGTGATGTGCTTAAAGGCAAAAAGTAAAAAAGAAAAAGGCATGGATCAAAGTAATTGGACAGTTTGTTTCACACTTGGGTAGTCCAAAGCCCATGTGCATGTAAGTGTATAAGTGTGTGTTCTCTTTTTCCACACATACACACACATTAACACGTTTTCTCTGCATTTTGTATTAATACAACATGGCAGTAAAAGTGTAACAGTTTGGCATGGTAGGGTGGGAGCGGCATGGATGCTTCTTCTCTGAAACAGATCAGATAGTAGGTTTTGTATGTGCGAGCACAGTACACGTGCGCTTCCCGGAGTCAAAGCATGGCAGAGATGTAATTGTGGGCTATTTGAGCATTTTGGTCCCTGCCTGCTGCCTATACATGCACTAGATCACTTCTTACTCTCTTTCTATCTTTCTTTTACTGCACCTCGCTTCATTCAATGCCCTATATGGGTTGTACACACAAGACACATAATTAATACTGGCCTTTCCATTTCTGGAAGGTGGGGGGGCGGGGGGGATATTAGTAAAAGGATGGAGGAGAGAGTTACAGTAAGTGACTGAATGAATAGAATACAAAGGTAAGCAGTTCAAAAAGTGAGCTGAGGTGCCAGTAAGCCTCTCTTTTGAGGCTTGTAGTCTGATAACACAAAATGAAGACAACAGGAAATAAACAGGGAATGTGGGGAAGGACCTGCACAACAATGCATCATAATCTGCTGTCATGTTTCTTTCATTCTCTCATTTCTTCTAGTAGTTACTATTTAGGAAACTGGGACAATACAGTCGATTTGGAGCTAGAACACACTCTTCTTGAATGCAAATGGAGGACAACACATGCATAAATACAAACACATAGATAAACACACAGAGATGTGTGTGTCTGTGTGTGATACTGTTATTGTCCGATGCGATGGAGGATAAGGAGGAAATTACCAGTAGAAGGTGGTCTGAATTTTATTCAAATCAGGCACACATAAACTCATGCAAACACTGAGCATCCAGTCTTGTGAGGACCTTTTTGAGCAGAAGGCTTCCATTAACTCCAACTTAAAAGTGGAACACCATCAATTTCTCACACCACTGTCCCTTTGCAGATGAAGAGTGTTCCTTTCTGTTAGAAAAAAAGGTTTAATCAAAGTCTTTTGATGCTCTAGAGAAAGCGGTGACAAGAATCAGAAGACCTGCTTCATGTGATTTCAACATGGCACTGGTTGTAGCAGAAGATTAAAGCGGCATGTTCTGTTTCCCACTTTGAAATACGATGTCTACTACTTCTTCATCCCCCTAGAGCAATGATTCTCAGACTTTCTGAGCCACAATTAATAACATCTGCTGGTGTTTGTGACTGTGGGGCCTGTGGGCATGTGGAGGCAGCTGATGAGTATCAGCGGGCTAAGCAGAACTTCAGTAATCCAGAACACAAAAAGGAGGCAGTGTCTAAAGATCCAGTGGTGTGCTCTCCTATTTTCAGGGCTGAGGTCGCTGAGTTGGCTAAAAACCTCCTTGCCGGCAAGGTTCTGGAGTTCCTTAAGGTTCTGGATTCTGTGTGGCTGTCTTGAATGAGACGCCTCTGCAGCATCCCGTGGACATCAGGGATAGTGACCCTAGACTGGCAGACTGGGGTGGTGCTCTCCGTCTTTAAGAGGGAGGACCAGAAGATATGTTCCAACTACAGGAAGATCATGGTACTCAGCCTTCCTGTTAAAATATGTTTCTCAGATTGTCAAACTTCTGACTGGGGAGTAGCAATGTGGGTTTTGTGACAGTTTAACAGTGGACCAGCTCTACACACTCTTCAGGGTCTTGGAGGGAACATGGGAGATTACCAACCAGTGTGCATGTACTTTCTGGGCTTGGAGAAGGCCTTCAACCTTGACCTCCAGAAGTATGGAGTACTGTCCGGTCAGTAGCTGGAGGCTTCTTTAAGCCGCTGCTTAAACTAACTTAATTTAATTTTTGGTTTACTTATAATTAAGAAATGGACAACAATAAGAACAGTGAGAGTCAATCTGAGGTCTAGATGACCAATAAAATAAGATAAATCAGCCAGCAGAAGCTCAAAAAACATTAAATAAATTAAAAGAAAACAAATGTGTGATTGTTTTAGTATATGTTATATGACTGAGTTAATATTGAAAAAAAATTAATGGCTAGGAATTACAATCAAAACTATAACACAATTACATCATAGAGTATCTGATAGTTGTTGCATTGTCATATTAGTCACAATTTTTGAGGCCACTGCTGACAAGTTTAGCTGAATTGCTCTTTCTACAGAAGCACAATCCATACAAGTCAAACCTTGTTGTAAAGATTAACCATTAGGTTTTCCAACAAGGTATAATAGCTGGTGATTTTTGAGAGGAGACATAGTCAACTAAACATACATTTTCTTACATTTTTTTTTTGCTAACTTTATGCAGTACTGACCACATAGGAGACTCAAGCTTTTTGCTTTGTTTCTTTGATGTTTTTACTTGCTGTGAGAGTGTCGACCATGTTACTCAAATCATTAGTGTTTATGATGGATTAAGAAGGTTTCTGGAAAAGCATTGCTGTCTTTTTGCACCTTTTTTAATGGACATACAGGTCACAGGGACAGCACCGACAGGGACACTAAAAACTCAGTAACCTTGACATTTACAGTAAATAAAAGATTACTAAGAAAACAATAACATTTCAACTTAAACTTATATTTAAGGTGGATGTAAAAATTAATGATAATAAGGTTAAGTAACATTCTTTCATGAATAATATTAGAGTGAAAATATAAAATTTATTGAAACTCAAAGATAAAAAAAATTCTCAAAGCTTTTTTGCTTTGAATTTTTTTTCATTATATCTTAAAAAGCTTATACAACATATTTACATTGATCATGTAAATTTTTTGCTAGCTAACAAACACATTTCTGGTATAATTAGTACTGATATTGCATCTCCAGATCAATATAACCTCAAACACACACTTATAAGACATGCCTTCTTCTTGTGTTGGGCGGGGATGGTGTGAAAATGTGTGAGGTAATTATTTACTCGGTTGGTCTGAGCTTGCTTTGACTCTCAAGGACGGATGGACTCGCCCGCAGCCACGGCTCCAACCTACACAACGGTTACACAAACAAAATGAGTATGTGTGTGTTTTTTTCCTGCCTGTGATATTGCTGCTGTGACTTGAATGAAAGTATGATTTTGTGTTTTTTTTATGTATGCAGAATGTGTAGTGGGCATATGGCTTACAGTATTTTTTGTGAGTGGGAGGGAGTGTGTTTTTATGTGGAATGATGGCTTTTGATGCATCGTGCTTGCAGGTCCACACCTCAGAAAATGAGCACCAAGGCCCACACACACACACACACACATCCATTCCCTTGTGTGTCCCTGCATAATAGCAGAGATGGGGAGCAGGAAATTGAGGTTGAGAAAAAGAGATTGAGGGGGAAAGGTAGACAGTGTGGATAAGAAGGGAATAAAGCACAGGAAGGAAAAAGAGGACGGAAAGAGGAAGAGATGAGGTAAAAAAGGGGATTTGAAGAAAGACTTTGGAGGATGAACATCAGTCATGGGAGATGAGCTGATCATCACTTTCAGGCCAGACAGATAATGTTTCACTTTCTGGCCCCATAAAATCTGTTTACGATAGCTTTCCTGCGATGATGGGAACCTGTTTTTATTTGGCTATATGTTATCATTTATGAGTTTCAGAATCTACTGGATGTTTATAGAATGCATAGGATGCTGCTTTTTGCTTGCATGTATGAGTGCCGTGTGCATGCATTGTTCTATATGTGAATGAACAAAATGATCAGCAATCATATTCAATAGGATATGATCGTGTAATATGTGTGTGTGTGTGTGTGTGTGTGTGTGTGTGTGTGTGTGTGTGTGCTTAGACGTTGCTGTAGAGTCATAAAGTTCCACCAACCATGCTTGAGTGAGGGCTTTGGAATACAACAGGAGACCAATAACGTAGGCGGCTCAAAAAGGCTCCCACCAAGTGACCAATGATTAGATCCAACTGAAGTGGACTGGAGCTGTTCATTCCTCGGCTTCATTCCCCCTCAGAGCCCCATTCCCAGAGTCCCCCAGTAACAAGACAGCATTTCTATCTGAAGTGCAGCAGAAATGCATTGATTTAAGTCTTATGGCTTCTGTTTTTTTAACAGCTGTGTGCGCTGTACTCTGCGGGAAGATATTCAGATAGCTTTTTAATACAGGGGCTCCTAAACTCAGCGGCACATAAATGAAATGTGAAATCCTTTCTCCATTTTCCAGAACTCATACTGATGTAAATATATTACCTCTCCTGCCTGGAGGTGACATGCAGCACAGAGGAACGCAGCCAAATTGCTGCTGACGCAGAATATATACTCACACAAAAATCCAGTCACCAAATCAATATGCATGACAAGTGAACAATTTATTAATTAGTGTTTAGATTTATGATTGAAAAGCAAACTAACTGACAACAAAGACAAACGCCTGCATGCAAATTGCTTAGACATATTGTGAACCTCACCTAGGCGTGTAAATCATAAAAATATTTAGGCAACCATTCAGTGTGATTCCTATGGTGGAAGATGATTAATTACTCAAAACGGGTGGAAAAGATTTTAAATATGCAATTTTTCATAGCAAAGTATATTAATAGTCAAAATAAATAATTAAAATTGCACAAAACAAAGCAGCTATGACAAAATGAAACAAATACCCAGAATAGAAGTGTTGCTTGTTTCCATGCTTTCCTTCCAGACTATATGTGTGTGTGTCTGTGTGTGTGTGTGTGTGTGTGTGTGTGTGTGTGCACCCATGTATCTGCCATACATGTATTGACTTTTTTCGTATTGATCAGATGAAACAGCAGGATGGTCTAAATCAGTATCCTAAAACTGAAGAACCCCGTTTCTCAGAGACTGGGGGATAAAAGTGGTAAAAGTTAATCTGGCCATTTTCAGCTGCTCCTCTTATTTCTTTTTTATTATTATTATTTCTGGAAAAACTGAGTCTGCAGGTAGGATTGCTCATCTGCCGGGCCAATTCCTGAGTAACACATCTCCCATCTGTGTAATTCACAATCTGACCTCGGCTGTTTGACTTATTGATTTTTACTGGAGTGGCCCTCCTAAAGCATCCTTCCCGTCCTGTTGATGGGACTCCATCCAGAACACACTGTGTTCCGGCTCTGTGGTTCCAGCGGATCCTGTGGTTGTCCAGGGGTTACCGACGAAAGTGAAGAGGTTCTGGCTGACTGGTCTGCGATGGTCTGGATGGAATGGCTCCCATAGGACCCACTCCCCAGTGATCATTATTTTCTATGAATAGCTGCTGCTGCATTGCAGATGGAGGGAAGACAAGGAAGAAAAAGAAATAGAGAAAGAGTGGTAATGGATGTCGGAGTGTAATGGTTTGTGGAGAGGAGGGGAGAGGAGAATGAAATGGCATAAAAGCTGTGAGTAGCCTATTTGTGATTGTGGGTGGGATTCAAGGGAAATTTCATTTTCAAGGACACTCAGGTCCCCCTCTGTGGAGACTTCTGTTTTTAATATCCACTCACACGTCACACATCCAACTTATTGCAACACATTAACTGTTGTGGGGCAATAAGACGGACAGAGCAGAGGAAAACAGCCAGACAGTGGGAGTGAAGATGAGGAAGAGGATTGTCCTTTGACTCATTACTTTTACAAGTTTTTCATGGACATGTAGTAAGCTGCAGTCTCACAACGTTTTTGTGGCACACGTCATTTTAGAAAACGCTGAATTTTCATATTTTTCACCAAAAAGATTGAGATTAATTGCTTTCATGTGAAAAACAAATTATGTTTCCTTAGTATGAACAATAATGGTGTCTGCAACAATTTTGTTTTCATTTAGAAATGTTTGCTTGATTGATCAATGGTTAGTAGAATTAATAAAAAAAAAAAAACAGAAAATTAAGTAGCATCAATTTAATTGTTGCAGCCTAAACGGATTTAAAGATTTACAATTAAATGAGCTAATTGACGGTGTCAAATGTTAGTTTAAGCCATAGCTGGACATTTTTTTCCACTGGCTGGTAGAATTTAGGTTTAATGTAACACTGTTAAGGAATCTATTACTTATTGAGTGTATAGCTTACTGAATTAAGATGCTAATGATCCCTCTCCTCTGCTTAAGCATATATGAGGCTATTAGAGCATTATTGGGATGAAATGTGACATTAAAGTGTCCTTGTGACAGATGTTTGTACGTTTAAGGCTTCAGCGTTGACGTTAAACTCTGAATGGACCCGCTTCGCTCTCTCCCTCTCCTCCTCCCTCCGTTCATATACTCCGCTTTTTTCCTCTCGCTCTCTCCAGTTGCGGTGGATGGGCGTGCGGTTGCCAAGAGAGACGCGCGTGCAGTGCTGTAGCTGTAACGGCAAAATCGGCACGGGATCTCCCCCCGCCATTTCCTCGTGCCGAGCCCTGGAATGTCGAGTAGTGGCTCGAGCTCTTCCTCGCGGAAGGAGTTCGATGTGAAGCAGATTCTCAGGATCCGATGGAGGTGGTTCGGTCACCCCGCGGTTCCTCCGCCTCACTCCCCGCCGCTTGGAGACTACTTCGCTGCGAGGAGAACCGGCGGCAGCTCCGGAGACGGACCCTCAGTTAGCGGCTGCAGCAACTCAAATTTAGCCAGCGTAAACCCCAGTTCGGGGAGTCATTGTGGACTGGTGGCCAGTGGCAGCGCGGGGTCTAACCTGTGTAACGGCAGCAACAGAAAGTTTGT
Organism: Pseudomugil tenellus; assembly: GCA_037177515.1. Taxonomy (NCBI): domain Eukaryota; kingdom Metazoa; phylum Chordata; class Actinopteri; order Atheriniformes; family Pseudomugilidae; genus Pseudomugil; species Pseudomugil tenellus. The sequence continues at coordinate 7,429,609 of JBAMHX010000005.1, forward strand.
TGATCCGGTTGGGAGTCGGGCCGGTCCGGGAGGAGCGGCGGTTGGAGCCACGGGGAACTCCTGTACCCGCTCCTTCAGCCAGCCAGAGTGCAGAAGCTCCGCCGCGGCGCTTTCGTGGGTCTCCCCGCCGCTTCAGCGTCGTTCACGTCCAGTGACAAACATGGAGCCCCCTGGCGAGGCCCCCGTGCCCCAGATGATGCCCGAGCCCGAGTCGGCGGCAGCCGCGGCGGGCTCTGAGGAGAACCATCCGGAAACGGACTCCAGCTCGTGCAGGTTTGATGCTGGGGTCTTTTTCTGTCTCTTGGGACTTTTCAGGAGAAAATCATTAGAAAAACTCACTGAGTGGCAAATTTCCGAAGAGTTATTGTTTTGAATTAAAAAATAAATAAAAACTTTTGAAAATAAAAAAGTTTTGAAAGTGAACACTTAGTTGGATAAACTGAGTTTGTTTAAGTTTGATCAGACACTGTCGTTTCAGTGTCTTTCTTGTAGTCTAAGTGTGATATTAATCCCATATCAAATCAATCACTGACTCTAATATGTCAATTAAATCATGAATCGGGATATACTTAGCAGGAGTTGTTGCTCCAAATACCCATAAAGGTGGAGAAAGGACATCATGTGTGGTTGCCTTTGGGTGGGGTCCACTGGTTTCTCTCCTCCATCTCCTCTATGAATCTTCCTCACCAGGCAGTCTTATAGGATGCACATCAAAATGAATCACTATGCCTGAACAATAAATGCTTCATCTGTAATGTATGTTAATTATTTGCATTTTCGGTGAAGATGCATGACTGGGTGCATTGAATGAATTTGGCCATCTAGCTGTGGTGTGAATAGGACATTTAATTAACAGTTGCCATGGAGACAGCAAGACAAAGCAATTACAGCATCCCAACTTCTCCCCGGCACAATTTCACATGTATTTTGTTAATCATAACGCAGCAGTAAATGTCATGAAGTGAAGGGAGGATTGCAGACAGTTGGATGATTTGTGTGTGTTTTCCATGCAGGCAACAGGATGTGTTTGGCAGAGTCCTGTCAGTGTTCCCAAGATACACATCAAAAAATATAAATCATTCATAGAACACATACACACGTACAATTTCAAAGACTTTTCAGTGCGAGCTCACGTTGATTTAGCTTTAAAAAAAACTGTGATCTGGTTCAGTCTAAGCTATATTCTTGCTGGGTTAAAAAGGAGCATATATATGATATATATATATATATATCATATAGTGCGTGTGTGTATATGTATATATGTCACATGTGCTCAGAATCATATCCTTGTACATTTTATTGTTGCCATACCAACGCAGAGATTAGATTTAGCTGAAAACCTGCTACTCTGAGCATGTTTTTTTTACATGTTTGTGCCTTTCTGTATGCCAGTCATCATATCTCTCAGATCTCCTGTGTACGCTAAGATGCTCCCAGAACTCGGGTGGCAGAATCCCAAATGGGATCATGGAAAGGGATGCACGCAGAATCCCATAGCGTCCGAGGGCTCTTCTGAGCTCGACTCCTCTAATCTCCTCCTCTACTTTCACACCACTCCTCTATTTAATCATGATGTGCCTCCCTTACTTACCCTCTCCCTCCTTCTGTCCCACGTTCATCTCCGCCCACACTCATTCGCTCGCCCTCGTATTTTTTCCCGTCCTGTTAATGTACTGGGATGTAAATGTGTATGTGTGTGGATAACGGAAAGAATCAGGCAGGGACGTAGATGCTGAATGACAGCTGAGTGAGTGTCCTTGCCTGGAACAGGGGTTTAAAAAAATCTGGCTGCATGGTGAGACACACTCTTTCTCTCTCTCTCCTCTTCTTTTCTGTCTCTCTCTATCCACACTGAGTGCCTGCCAGGCTCAGTTAAGGGGAATGGAAGGCAGCGTCCCCCCACTTCAAAGCCATCTCCTCTGGCAGTATTTAGCCACACTATTCATCTACATAGACACTTACACGAACACATGCACACACTCTTGAACACTTGAGGGCAGGAGCGCTAGCCAAAAAAGCTTCCTCAGAGGGTTAGATCTGGATGGGGTAGAGAGGAAAGGGAGGCACAGATGGATGATGTGATGAGGTGGAATGAAGTGAGTGAATGATGAGATTAGCTGAAGTAAAAGTGGAGACAGGCGAAGGATGGGGAAGACGGAGGCAGAGAAAGGATGACTCTTCCTATCGCGTATCAGCAGCAGCACATACACACATCAACCTAATTGGTTGTATAAATACAGATGGTGTGTGCATACCACAAAATATGCACCAGTCTTTTCATAGCGATGTTGCAGATTTTATCTCTTAAAGTCAGCTTTTTTTCTACATGTAAAAATGCAAACTTCTTATATTGTTCACTGATATTTAGCGAAGACTCGTGCCTCGGTCTGCTACTTTGGTGCTCTCTTCATCAACTGCTTTGATAACTTTCCATTTCCACCTAAAACTGACACCAGGACTACAAAATCGCACGTCCTAAAGTTTCAAAACACACACTGTGACCATGGAGGCCCTTGGACTAACCATTTTGAATAAACACCTTGTGTAGTCCAGAAAATTGGGTTAATGCATGAGGTGGAAAGTGAAGCATAGATGACCTACAGGGCTATAAAATCTGTTAAGGGAAGCAAAAAATAAAATGAAATGAATAAATGAGAAGATCAATACTTCCTCTTAGAGACAATCGATACATGTATCAGTAAAATAGCACAACAATGCTATACAACTGCATTGCAAATGTGTCAAAATTGTTAATGGAAAAAGATGTACCAACCACCAGCACTGCACAGAAGGTCACACGCGAGTGATTTAGGTTTGCTGTAGGTCTTTGTATTTGTTCATATACACAGTACATTTTGTGAGATTATACCTGCGAGTGTCTCACATGCACTCGATCTCTGTTTTTTGCTGAATGCACAAAGAGCGTTGCAACTGAGTCCAACGTTATTTATAACATCTCGCATGTTATTTTACTCTAAAAGAGCGATTTGTCTTCTTACTGTGGAGTTGTAATCCTATCATCCTTGTTGTGTCGCTTTAAACATGATCTTTTTGTGCTCAGGGGCCAGTCTGACCACTTCTCCTATTAAAACCTGAAGTACAGCGCTATCGTTCTTAAATTAAAAGCTGGTTTGGAAACCATGATGGCTGATAATTCACAGAGTTGCCGTGCTTTGGTACTTATCTTTAAACAACACACACATGCACAGAGGAACTCATGCATACCTCTTCAGCTTTTTACTGGAAAAATGGACTAAGCAGCCATTATGTTTTTCCAATTTTCTAATCCGTGCTTTGTTTTTCATTGTTATAAATACAAGGAAACCAGTTTCCATTACGGAGCAGAGTTAATTACTGCACATGCTATAGTCATCGCACCCTACAGTGGTTTAATTGACAGGTTCTCTTTTTAAATGGGCCAAATTTAACTGGCCGTTTACCCCAAGTAATGGGAACATTTAAGAGATTTTGTGTGCTCCTGGCAACGTAGACTAACCCTGCTGGAAAGTGAAGCAGAGTGAGTACATGTGAGGAAATGATACAAAGGAAAATATGGTGGCATAGATGGCACAAAGCAGCTGGCGCAGCTCCCTCCACACAGCTGTCTCTGTCTCGAACAAAAGAGAACCGGCATCAACACGTCCATTCAAAGCTCCTGTCTCCTCTTTGTGTTTGTCTTTGCATTAATGCTTTTCCTTAATGTGCGTTTGTTTTCACAGGACGTCTAACAGCAGCGCAACATTGTCCTCATGCGTGTCGATGGAGCCGTGCGTGTGTCCAGAGGAGAGCATGTTCACCGCTTTGTCCCACGCTGATGCCACATTCCGCAAAATGGAGGGCTACCTGAGGGCCAGAAAGCTGTGTGATGTCATACTGGTGGCCGGAGAAAGACGGATACCTGCGCACAGGTGGGGGAACCAGAAAAAGTCAAATAAATCTTAAGTTTGCATTCAGCATAAAACTAGCTCATGCACTGATGCATCTGCACACATGACAACCCCCACTCCACACACATGTTACTGTTTGGAAAAAATATTCTCATGAAACAGAAGTACAGTCATGCTCACAAGCTGTCCCTTTTTATTTTTATAGTATCTCTGTACTATATGTACTTTATGTACTTTAGTCTGCAGAGTCTCTGAGTCATGCATCACTCACTGCTCACAAACCAACACACACGTGCTCGCTATCCACCTCTCGGTTTTCTCTGTAGATTTGTGTACCAGTGGTCAGTCTGCACACAGGTAAGACTGAACACAGTGGAAAGACACCATTTCTGTTACTGCCCCCCCCTCCTTTGGCTCATTTTATTTAGTCCTCCAGGCTAAATGGTGGCAAGCAAAGACCCAGCTGTACAAGAATTCAGATGGTGGATGCGAAAGAGTATGTTGGCGTCTGAAGTTTTGTATGTTGTTTGTTTGTGTGTGACCAAGGAGGTCGCAGTAAGAAAGTGGTTGTTTTGTTAGTAATTCATTTATTGTATGTGTTTGATTAAAAAAATACTTTTCTGGCAGGAGAAAACACACTTCTTCTTCCGCTCCTTGTTTCTCCGTCCTTCATGTTCTAACAAATAATGTGCACTCTGAGATGGCCACATTTACTGTGCTTATTTTATTTCTCATAGTTAGTTACAAACTTTGCACTCGGCAAAGAGAATTTGTGTGCATTAAAAAATGCAGGACACATTTGGACATTTGCAAGGTGATGCACACAAATGCATCACCTTGCAAATCTATTTTTGTATTCCCACCTGGCAACAGGCACCTCTTTTAGTACTGTTATAAAATAGTTTTTATGTAGAGAACAATTACCTTAGTTTGCCTTCATCACATTGTATAGCAGTTCTTCTCCTTGGGATTTTTTTTTTGTTTTATTTTGTTTTTGTGAAATATCATGAATCTGCAGCCTGAACTGGCCCGTTTCAGGTAAATCTGATCTACTGAGTGGGAAATTGTGCTGGAAGGTCAGGGAGCGATCTGTGTTGCACTCAGAGGGGATTCAGTGTTGATTTTACAAGTCAAAAGATGTGGAGAAAGTAATCTAGTTTGGCAAATGTATGTTTTGTTAACCTCAGGACTCAGTTAAAGAGCAGCTCAAAACTGTTTCCAGAGGTTTTTCCACAAGGCCGTTTGGGAATATTTCTTCATAAGTAATTCTTTGAATAGCTCAGTGTGTCAAACAGCACTCATGTGGTCGAGTTTTTAACTTACTACTGTTCATCGTGACTGTCATAAGAGGGTGTAATACTGTAGTTTCATGAAAATTCTTGAGATGGTTTACTCGGTACCATTAATGAGGTCGTGCGGGAGAATACTAGAGTCATTAACTGGTTGCTTAAACATTTCTACCTGGATCAGAATGGCGGCTTCTCAAGCAGACAGTTAGGTTTTCATGTTCTTGTAGTAATGCTGTCGTGTTGATGAGCAGCCGGACTGGGGGCCTTTCCTCAGTACCTTCATATTTTAGTGCAAGCTGAGAGAAGTCACAAGGTTTTAGTAGGTCCCTTATGACTCGCTTGTTTATCTCGTCAGTGTGAGAGGAGGGATGTGCTGCCTGCATGGAGAAGAGGAAAAACAGCCACAGTTTTTCCAGCTTTTGCCCTTCTTTTCCCGAGTTCAGCGTGTCTGTTTCCTGCTCTTCTCTCTCAGGCATTTTGTCTATAAAAGCACAGCACGCTGCCCGACCCTCCTGTCGCACAAGCACGGCGCATGTGTAAATAACCCGGTGCTGAGTACAGCTTGTGTTGCTCATAGAAAGTCACGGACCCACATGAAAGATTAAATGTTTGTGTGTCAAAGAGAACGAGAGATGAAAAAAGAGATACCTGACTGGAATTCTGCACCACTACTTCCTGCTGACTGTTGGGGATTTTGACAGCTTCACCTGGACCACACACACAGGTTGACGCACTCTTCCCTGCTTCAGGCTATCTGTCAAGGTCTCAGTGTCACCCTCAGTAAGATATACACACTCGGTGCATGTGCAAGCATGTTCAACACAGCATGAAGTGTAAAACATACAAGGACATTTAATTATAGATGCACAGAAAGTCGTTTAAAGATGATAACATCTCCAAGTGATGCTTATTTTTAATAACTATTAATCTAAGTGTTAATAATAATTACTACTGGAATGCAGGATAGTATCGTGATGTTATGATCAATTGCCAAATGTATAGTTGTATAGAAATGAATCAATTGAACAAGGCCATTTTTAGTATATTGTTTTCCAGATTGATCAGTTAATACAAGAGGTTTTAGCAGGTATTAGCTTTGCTGTGCTCTCTTTGCTTAACATCAATGTCAAGCACTTGTCGCAGACTGTTGTTACCCGGAGATCTTTCATTTAAAGATGTTCAACTAAACTTGGCTGATTTTGTCAGTGAAGCTGCCCCTAATGACCGTTAATTCATCAATCAGTCTGTCTTGCACCCTGCGGTCTGAGATCTCTCCAGCCATTTAAAGTCAGCCAGGCTCTTTCTTTTCCTGTTTTCCTCCGATAATGTCTTCTTACATTTCTTTAGTGAAACATTCAACACTGCAAAGGAGATGATGTCCAGTTGCTGGTGTGGGATACTGTGTGTACAGTGAATTTAACTGTAAAGAGCCACAGCATCCCAGAATAAAAAGTTCCTTCACCTAGAGCAGGGGTGTCGGAGTCCAGTCCTCGAGGGCCGGTGTCCCTCCAGGTTTTTGTTGTCTCCATGCTCCAACACA
>JBAMHX010000005.1:7441600-7459027 GCA_037177515.1 Pseudomugil tenellus
TTTGTAAAGCACTCTGTCCTCAACCTTGGTTGTTTAAAGTGCTATATAAATAAATTTGATTTGATTTGATTTGATAATCCTTAAGCAGTTATTTTGAAGATGGATGTTTTCCATGTTGCGTTTAGTTTTTTTCCTCTCCAGACATATTCTGCTTTGTATTTTTTCTTTGCTTTGTTCCTCTCCTCTTGTAATAAATTTATTTTCATATTTAATACTTTCTCCTTTTGACATTTACCCCAACCCTCACAGGAACATTTCCTGGATGTGGTCGGAGGTCAGGAGTTTCTTTTACTTCCAGTGGAGGAGATGGAAAGACTGCTTACGTCTGATGATATCAACGTACCAGATGAGGAAACCGTAGTTTCGTCTTTACTAACTTGGATAAGTCATGATGTCTCTGCTCGGCAGCGCCACCTACCCTTGCTGCTAGCTCATATCAGGCTGCCGCTGCTGCAACCACAGGTGAGAACTGCAGAAAAACCTCATGATTACGTTATGCAAGCGAAAAAATGCTGCAGATCGAACAATTAGAGACGCATTAATTTCATTTACCATCACAAATGATCATTATAACCAATCTAAAACCATCAGTGTCTTTTTCTTACTCTATTTGAAATCTGCATAACTCGCTGCATCATCTTCACTAAAATGGCACCCAGTAATCCACCATTAGCTGATTTGGCCTCAGGGGAAAACACAAAATGTCTCAGGAGGGTTGTTGTAACCGGTGTAAGACAACAGCTGCTGATGGATTATAAATGCTGATTAAAAAAATAAGAATGAAAAAACAAAAAAGCTTATTAGATGTGCGATCATTCTCCCAGTACAGCTCTTTTTCTCTCCACTTGCTCTGTTTACCTTGTTGTAGCCACAGTCGACTGAAGTATGATCAGCACCAGTAATGCACTCACAGAGCAAAGAAGACACATTTAAATCTGATTGCTCGCATTCACAGGTGGTCTGTGAATCTGTCATAACTGTGTAAATACAAATGTGTCCTGGGTTACGTTGAGGAACCACCCACTGCGCTAAGTTGCTCGATATAAATAGGAAAGCTTTCTGTGGGACATATGCTTCCTCTTTCTATTTCTATTTCAAAAAGCCATGTCCGATCTCAAAATATCTGTCGCTCTCTGAAAACCTCCTGCTCATCTTCTTCATTCATTTCTGAAGCACCGGCGAGCAAAGCGTCTCACTTATGTCTCATCATGAAATGTATTTCTTTTATGTAAGCAGGAATTGTTATGGAGCATCAGAGGAGTAGGAAAATGTGTTGTTGCGCATCACAAGCCCTTTACAAGCCATGCGTCTACTACAAGCAGTAAATATGCTGTTTGTTGTGAGCATATCCATTACCCCCTTTCTGCCTCATCCCCAGGAACAGGTTAAGGCTGAAACCTGCACTGTTTATTTGATTTCTCTTTAGTTAACAGAGGTGTGCTGGCACTGCACACAGCAACATCACTAATCACTTACTTCAGGCTCTTTTTGCTGCTCTATTAATGCATGTGTTACATAACTGAGCTAATGAAAGTGTAACAATTCTGCAGTAAATCTAACTCAGGTGTGTGCTAACATGCAGCAAACCACCTGAATGGTTGCAGGCATTGGTCAGAGAGATGTACTTTCCTATGCCAGCTCTCTCTTAGACCCCGAGTGCTTCCAGTACAATACCAGCCCCCCTCCAACCCAACCCCTGTCCCATCTCTGCATCTATGGCGCACAACAAAGCCAAATCACTCCTGGCTTGAAAGGAATGTGTGAAAAGGTCTCCTGTAGAAAATAAAAAGCTTCTTCTTTTTTCTTAAACCAAAATGTTCCTCCTTGTCTCAGGGTTCTTGACATTCGTATGATGATATCGATATCAGGAATAAAAGGACAAAACTTAACCTGAGCCTCGAAGGTGAGATGGCAGCCTGCCATGAGTGAATTATTTTAAAGTGGCAGTGTGTAACACAATCAAAATGCTGACTCAGATGAATCGCGTCAGCACACCAAACATGTTAATGGGTCTCAGATCTGATGCAGTTACTGTGAAATGAACAGGTGTATATATTCTATTTTGTGCATTGGATAAACGTACTTGTGTATTTTGGGAAAGAAATGAGCTCAGATAAGGAAAGAACTCATCAGTGTGCCCATTTTACGCCATTCCTCCCTGTATGTAGCATCAGTCAATGTATTTCAAAGCTAGAACCACATAAATGTTGCAGGAGCTTTATGTGCAAGCTGCCAAAGTTGCTTTATGTCTTGATCTTTTGCTTTTAAGATGCAATACAAAATCCATTACTCCTCCTCCTCCTCCTGACCCACACATTGGAGGTCAGACCACATTTGCTTCAAACTTTCTCCTTTCCCGATATATGTGGTCGTTTTATCTCTTAATTTGTCTCATAATCCTGTTCAGGCAATAAGACAGACTATTACCATAATGTTTACCATAGATCACATCATTACTCTGTCCAGAGTGAGATCTTGTTCGGTACTGATCCTGCTTCTGATACTGAGATGCTCATGTGCCAAGCAGAACCTCACTCACTGCTCACAGGCTTTGGCTTTCACACACATGAGCAGTTCAAACGTTAATTAAGTCTGATATCTTTCTCTAACTGGAGTAATGTTTCCTCTTGCCCCTCATCACTAATTCCCCCACAGTGTATGAACCAAACTAGCAAAAAAAAAAGCCTCACCATGTTCTAACCAGTTTTCCATCATTTCTGAGTGTCTGCACATCTCCTTGTTCTTTGCTTTAAGTCCAACATGAAGTATGAGCGCTTTAGATATATGGCTTTGCCCCGGTCAGCTAAAATCACAGGAAGCAGTAACATATAATCAGGAGGAAGATGAATGGAAGAGAAGTAAAGCGGCAGAATGGCCTCAGAGCTTAGGACAGATCCTATCTAACACTACATCACTTGTGACAGCCCCTCCCCACCACATCAAATTGACAGAGGGATCAACATTCAGCAACCTCATGAGCTGTGAAATGCCAATGAAGTGACATATAAACCTCACACAGACTGCCGATCGATACTCTAAACCAATTACTCAGCTTTCCATCTAGGCTATTGTGCCATTACTCATCAAAACGGTATCAACTGACCAGATTAAAATAGCTTATTGCCTGCTCCCTATTACAGTCACACAAACACAAACTGTCTTCTCTGATAAGCATCTTTTGTCTAGTATGGTCCACTAAAGAATTGTTTGACTGTTTCCATGACATCTTGGACCAATAGTCACTGTGTATCATTAATAGCTGTGACAACAGGGGGATGTGAGCAAAACCAGGCAACCCATAAGCATAAATACACAGATCACATTGCATGTCTGCTGAAGCCATTAATGCCGATAATATTTTCTTGTCATGACCTTAAATATATGACTATTATGTATTTTCATTTAAGAGACCTATAATAACCCGAATCTCTCTTACAGCTTTCTTGTCGTAACAGTTTGAGTGGAAAGCACCTCATTTCTCCCAAACACATCAGCTGAAGCATTTCGGCAGCTTCAGCAACAGTTGAAAACTGAAACCATAACATCCCCGACACTCTGCGTTCGAGGATATAATTATTTGTTACATTTTTTGTTATTGCTCTTTGATATAGTTGCATGTTGCACCGTTAGTCAATTGATTTAGTGTTGTGTGAGTTTTGTGTTTCACTCCGTGGGGAGCATGCCTTGCAAGGAAAAAGAGAAGAGCCTAAAGCATGAAAAATGTACATAGCTTGAATATGTTTATATCTGTCAGAGTGGGGGAGTTTGTCACAAGTGGATAGCACCCATGCTGTCTCATCCAAGCATGTGCTGAGACAGAGGATAACAAGTTTCCGTCTGCACACTGTGAGGTAAAGAGAAAAGAGGGAGGGGAAGGCGGTTCCCCAGCAGCATCCAGTCTTATCTCCCCCTCCACATTCAGTCCTTCACAGCACGAGGGATAAATTACCGCAGAGAAGGACAAACAAGACATCCTATATCTGTCTTTCAGTGCACCCACTCAGAGAAAGAATGCACTAAAAGGATTGACAATAATTTGTCCCTTTGTGATTGTATGCAGAAGTATGATTTGACCCCGGCATGTAAGCTGCTTATCCATTTAACATGCTTGTTTTGGCCTCGCCACGCCTGGCTGTGAAATTTGATTTTGTAACATGTGAGGGAATCTTTTCCTTTGTGGAGGTGGGCGTTTAAGGGAAAGCAAATATAAAAACAAGAGTGCAGATGTAATTACTCTTCACTCCTTCTTGTAGCCATCTCTGATCTTACCTCGACCCTGCAACGAGCGCACACACAGTGAAAAACCTGAAATTACTTTGAAAACCTTTACCACCTGCCACCTATTGGTACACACATGCATAAAGACACACAATCACACACCTATTTAAATGTAAATGAAGTCATTCTTGCCTTGAGTGAAAAACTAACCACAACCCCTGCTTCTCTCAGGCAGCAGCTTCCTCGGGATGTAATTTAAGAAGCGGTCTAGTGGATTGAAGGATTCATTCTTCGACTTCTAGCTGCTTGTGTGTGTGTTTGTGTGACTTTGTATGTGTGTGAGATGAGGTTAGAGGATATTGTCTACAAAGCTGATGAGAGGCTGAGGACAGATTAATGTGCAAGTGTGTCAGATGATCGGTGTGTATGTGTGTGTATCTGTGCGTGTGTGTGTGAGAAAGAGAGATTGGTCGAATCTGATCTAATCTTTTGATCAATGAAAGAGCAGCTTCTTTCGTCTCTCAAACCACCTCAATCAGTAAAAACATGGTAACAGACACGGGTCTACACACATCCCTGTCCAGTCCCAACGTCTACCCTGCTTGTGTTTCAGCACTAGCTGTCACATGATTCGGTGTCTGTTTCTTCTAGTTCTTGGCAGACCTGGAGTCCAACCCTCTCCTTCGTGACAGTGTAGAGTGCCAAAGACTCTTGATGGAAGGGATGAAGTATCATCTTTTGCCCCAGCGCCGGCCCTTGCTTCAGAGCCCCCGCACACGGCCCCGAAAGGCCACTGTGGGGGCCATGTTCGCCGTGGGGGGTATGGATGCCACAAAAGGTAAAACAATCCCTCTCAGCTCAATTCAGTTTGGTACAATTCAGCTCCATTCAGACTAATTTGTGTTGCACCAGTTTACAAGTCAGCTCAAGACTCTTATACAGACACCGTCCAGTTCAGTTCATTGTAGTCCATTTTATAATGACATGATCCACATCAGTCCAGTTCATAATAACTGTGTTCATAAAAGATCATTTTCTAGCTCAGGAAGCCAACAGATTTCACTAACTTTATCCAATTCAGGCCCCATTCTTCACATGCACAGGCAACAGTGGACAGTAAAATAAACCCACTCATGATCCAACTTTCCATGACTGTGGAAACATTCTGTAAAATAAAAATACTCCTCTTTTATATTCCATAAACCAAGTGGCAGATATGGCTCAAACTGGTTTATTTACACAATATTTTAAGACCTAGTTCAGTCACGGTAGTGCTCTGCCAAACAGAGGACAGTCAGTGATGAAGAATAACTGTTTGACAATCATCCTTCTATGTGGATCACTTCTGAATGGTGAACAGATAAAGGATCCTGTCAGAGCATTTTCTTCTGAAGTACATCACTTTAAGATCGTCCATACAAATAAGGATATATTAGGCCTGCTGAGGCTACTTTTATTTTCTGCATATCAGGGTTTTTTATATATTTCAAGTTTACACTACTCACCATTCCAAGAAATGTAAAGATTGGGATCCTTTGGAATCATTTTCCATTCAAATAATGTTTTAAGCCAGTCAAACTGGGAAATCTTTGGCTTTTTCTTGGTAAAATAAATGAAAATGGGAACAAATACAATAGTTTTTTTAAAGATAGACTGCAAGAAGCTATATACCCCAAGGTACTATTTAAAAGAGTTATTTGTTTTATTGTCTGTCAAATGTTGTTTCTTGAGTTTGGGCTTTTAATTGATTAATTGCTAAACTAATATTTAATTACTTAAAAATAGCATATTTTTGAAAATGGTCCGATACCTGAACTGAAAATGAAGCTGATGTCTATAAAAAAAGGCCACTTTGATTCTTGGAAGCAAAATATAAAAAAAGACGGGTGGGGCAAACGAATCAGGATGGACACATGCTTGCTTTGGTCTCCGCAGACATTTTGACATCACAATGAGTTTAACAGCCTCATTCAGAACAGTGCTGTAAGAAAGACCAGCAAGCATCACTGCACTGGTCCAGAATGACTTTATGTAGTCAAATAATGAAAGAAACATTTTGGATGCTGTTCAACAATAAGTACTTTCTATTCAATACGCAAGTTGTCACTTATCTCTTTCTCTTCTTTCAGGCGCCACGAGTATCGAGCAGTACTGTCTGCGCCGCGACACATGGAGGCAGGTTGCTACAATGAGTGGACGGAGACTACAGTTTGGTGTTGCTGTTCTTGATGATCGCCTTTATGTGGTTGGAGGCAGAGATGGACTCAAGACCCTTAACACCGTGGAGTGTTACAATCCACACAGCAAAACATGGAGTGTCATGCCTCCTATGTCCACACACAGGCACGGCTTAGGTAAATAATTTATCCTCAACGTGAGCTGAAACGTTTAGAGGATAATAAGGGCAAAATAATTTAACCAGTGTGAAATCACTGTTCAAGTCTACTGTTACTAGGAGAAAGTTTAATAAAATGTGTTATATTGCTTTTGTGTATTTTTAAATGTGGGCAAGTGTATAAAGGAAGGTATGATTTAGACACACATCTGGCTGCACAGATGTTCTTGCAGAGAAATCCCCTCTGTGAAAGTGTCAGCATGCTGCTAACTCTGCACGCCTGGATGTGGTTGCACAATACAGGCACCAAAGCTGTGATCTTTTAAGAGATTGTCCAAGCTGGTCTTTTTGGAGAGAAGCCGTGATTTAATCACAAACATGTGTTTTTTGTTTTGTTTTTTTTTTATTGCAGGTGTGGCTGTCCTAGAGGGGCCCATGTATGCAGTGGGTGGGCATGATGGCTGGAGCTACCTCAGTACAGTAGAAAGGTAGCAGGATACGCAGTTTTTAATGGTGTTATTTACTTTACACTTATTAAAACCTGTAAATAGATTCGGTCGAATCAAACTGATTAAACGTGTTATGACAGAGCGTTTATCTGGTACAGCTGAGTTCTGATGGTTCTATTAAAAACTGTTGTCACCAATTTTATGTGAATTATCAAAAATAACAAGAGCGGAAAGGTGAAGCGATATGAGAATCCTTTCTCCTTTGTCTTCAAGGTGGGACCCCCAGGCTCGCCAGTGGAGCTTTGTTGCAAGCATGGCTACACCCAGAAGCACAGTGGGAGTAGCTGTTCTTAATGGCAAGTAAGTAATATCACATAGTTTTGTTTGCACCTTGATGTAATAGAGATGAGTACAAAATATGTATGAACAGAAAATCAACAGGTAAGTATTGTTTTAGAAGTTTATGAAGTAGGATGATGAACTGGTGACATGTAGGGGTGACAGGGAATGAAAGAAGAAATACGAGTAGCATATGGTTGTGAGGTATTTTCAGGCGAGTATAGAAAACGTTTATAAACTGTCTCTTTTGTTAAATGTAATAGTTGTGAATTAATGTAACATGAGGCTTATTTATTAAACATATATTAAAATATTTCCATCATAAGATTTTTTTTGTTACATTCCAATAATCCTTACAAGTAGAGATGCTTACAAGCATTGTACAGATACTGAAGCACCCCCCAAAAAAATCAGCCATTACCGAGAATATTCCCCTGCTTGTGGTTTAGACAGTTTGCCCAGCACTTCAGTCTGTGTGTCAGAGTTACAGTCTGCAGTAGAAAATCACACCTTCCCTCTAGAGACTCTCTCCTATCAAGCAGTCTTGGTGAAGATAACAACATTCACCATGATACACACATGCAATGTAGATCTTAATAGCAGGACTTGATGCGTTCAGGGGTTTAGCTCCTCATTAGCACTAGAAGCCAGTTCACCATTTTGACTCTAATAACTTCTGTTGTTTTCATTATTCACTGCCTCACAGAGACGCTACGGCGAAGGGCTCCACAGATTCTAATTAATACAGAAACTTATTTCTGTGCTAACCATGCCCAGCAGTAGAGTGTGTGTGTGTGTGTGTGTGTGTGTGTGTGTTGTGTCTTGGCTCTGGGCCTGATGGAGCTCATTACTTGCCTGACTGGTCGTCTTGCACTTCCTTCTTCAACATTCTAACTTCACATTCATGGATGACTTCACATACGCGCAGAAACACAACACACAGACACACACTGGCTGCTTAGAGCAGGGATGCCCCAAGAGTGTTGGCTGAGTGGTTTTGTTCAAATCATTTTCCTCCCAACAAGTAGCACAACATGCATGTCTGCTTGATACTGACCATGTATTACATCCATACCTCACCCATCACAGCTGAATACTTTTAACCCTAAACTTAACATACAAGTACACACACATACATACACGTACATCTTAGTAACGGTTCACTAACACTAAGTTAATAAGTCTTGGAATACGAGGAGTCCAGAGAGCTAAATGTCTTCTTTTGTCTATCTCAGGTTGTATGCTGTTGGAGGTCGTGACGGCTCATCCTGTCTGCGATCAGTGGAGTGTTTCGACCCCCACACCAACAGGTCAGACAGAAAGCTTCATCTTTGACTTTATATCTGGTTTGTTGCTGTTTTCTCTCCTTATAGGATATTTATACACACATCAAAAGAGACTGTTAACCCTCTCAGGACTTAATCAGGCATCTTCTGTTTATACCCTCGATATTATTCCCTGCAGGGTTCAGCTTCACGGTTAATAATGCATTTAGTAAATGTGTGCACTCAACAAGCAGTTTTTAGTTTCTACGTCACCCTGATGGCTGTAATTTTATTTATAGGTGGAACAGCTGTGCTCCGATGGCGAAAAGGCGTGGAGGTGTGGGAGTGGCCACGTGGCACGGCTTTCTGTACGCCATCGGAGGTCACGACGCTCCTGCTTCATCGCTGGCGTCTCGATTAAGTGACTGTGTGGAAAGGTGAGGTTGTGCCTTTTTGTGTTTGTTTTGTTTTATATTCATACAAATATGTGACAAAAGAAATTGGGGAAACAAAATATATAAGTTTCAGAAGTATTTTGACTGGTTTTGTGTATTTTGTGCTGTATGTAGTGATTTTTTTTTTGGCTATAAAGAGTTTAGAAATACTCGGTTAGTTAGATATTCTTTATTTATTTATTTATTTTTTTGTTACCTTTACATCGTTTCAGTATCTTATTCATTCATTTCAGTAGTTCAGGATTGCTTCTAAGGAAGCTGGAAAAACTTGACAAAAAACTGCAAAATACTGCAAATGATGATGAAGAGGAATCATGATATAAAACTACACGTGGCAGTTGGCAGACCTTTTCCATGAACACACAGCTGTAATGTTAGTTGTACACGATGTTTCCATGATCTACTTTGCTTTCTATCGCAAAACTTTCCAACACAGTAGTTTTTCTGACTCATTTTTATTACTTTACTTGTATATAATTATATTCCTGAACACAGAGTGTCGGGGATGTTATGGTTTGACCCCATCCGTTATCTCTGCTGCCGGATATCCACTGTGGTAGCGCAATAACTGGAAAAAATTTTAAATTTGATTTTGATACTTCGCATACATGTTTACGACCTATATCAAGTTTCACGATTTTGGAATTTATGATTTGCCCACCAGGTGGCGCCTTATGCACAAAAAAAATTATATTTTTGGCTATATCTCTGGAACTATTTGTTTCATTGACCTCCATTCAAGTGCAAATGACAGGTCATGACCTCGGGATGCATCTGGAAATGACATCACACCTGCCTGGTTGAAATTCTAATTAGTTAATGTATACAATCTACTTTCTTCATTTTTGAGTTCAGTGAGGCTCAATGAATAAATGATAGATGACTTGTTAATATCGTTACAGGGTATTTACATGTGCAGCTTTATATCATTGTATTGTGTCTATTCGAGGATTGGGGGATAGGAAGATTGGGGTGTTCGGGGATATACCCCTAGCCGTTACGTCCAACTGCATAGGCCTTGTTTCTGAATTTTTTTTTTTCATCTCTGACGTTTGGATAATAACCCATTCACAATATGGTCCAGAGTTCAGCTCTTTTTTATAGAAACTTAACTTCATGTTTAGGAAAGAAGGATTTCTTGCAATTCTGCTGTGTGACATTGTAACAGTTTCAGCAATAAATGTTAACAAATTTGCATACTGATTATATATCTGTAGGGAACACTGTTGTCTTATGTTTTAAAATCCTTCTCATGGTCATTATATTCGTAACCAAAAGATCTCTTTTGTTTTGTTTGGGTTTTTGTTTTTTTTTTGCTGAGACATGAAATATTTCTTTAATACTGACAGTTATTTATTTCCTATTTTATCTGTGTGCTAAGCTAATCACCTTCTCAGTTTTACCTTTAATCCATAGATAAGACTAATATTGTATTTTTTTGCTTTCTCCAAGACAATATAATCATTAGTTACCGTTTGTTTATTTCTTACCAAACTCCTCCATGTAGCCGGAAGCAAAAAAAGGAGATCATATTATAAGGTGCATTTATTTTTAATCCCTTTTTAATATAGTCATGTGAATGGTGTGTTTGTATACAGATATGACCCTCAGACAGATGTGTGGACAGCTGTAGCCCCCATGAGTATCAGCAGAGACGCCGTTGGCGTTTGCCTCCTTGGTGACCGTCTCTACGCTGTGGGCGGGTATGATGGGCAGGTGTATCTCAATACTGTGGAAGCATACGACCCTCAGACGAATGAGTGGACACAGGTACAATGTAGAAACACTCACTAAACACAGTTAATTAAATTCTGTTCTCATATATAAAGTGGTACACAAATGCACAGGAGACCGATATGTATCGTGTGTTGCTTATCTACACTAACACTGAGATTAGTTGTATAAAAACAAGGGATAAATCCAAAATTATGCCAATAAAGTTATATACAAACACAGTAGACCTTACTTCAACTCTTCTCCGTGTATTTTAGTTTGTTTGCATAATTATGTAAATGTAGATTTCCCCCCAAGCAAATGTTGTCCTTGCCACTGCAGCAGAAGAAGGTAGAGGAGACTGTAAGTTTAACCATGTCATTCAGCAGCTTTCAGCACTTTAAATCACACTTCAGACTGTGTGTCATCTCCTGCAAAGCCTGGGAGGATTTGCAACCAAAGTTTCTGTAAATCTGATGTTTTAGAGACATACTCCATGCTGAGAACAAGAGTGCCGTGGATGGTTGGTTACAAAATAAAGGAAGCTGTTCAAGCTGGCAGACAGAGATGGGTATAAACTGAGATATGAAGGAACATGTTCAGCGTATTAAATGTGTCTTGCTTGTATTGTCAGAAACTGAAACAAGCAGCCCAGTGGGTGTATTGTCCATCCTGTCCCAGTAGCATCATTTCATCTCCTTGTTTCTGTTTAAATCTTTCAGTGCTGTACCTTCAGATAACTCCATGTATAATGTTTAAAATCATGCACACGTGTTTCTGTAGAGGCTGTAGCTCAAATAACTTACAGCTTCACCTGGATGTCAAAGGATTTACCGTTCTGCTTTGGGCACAAGGCTTTACAGAGTCTCTGGATCCCCCGCTGTGTCCACTGGGGTAAAAATGTAAATAGAAGCGCTTAACCTGCCGGCAGCTTAACCCTTTAAAGCCTGAAATAAGAACTACTTCAAAAATTTCCATTTTAAAATGTGAAATCTTCATTTCACCCATTAAAAAAAATCTAAAAAGTATATTTTTTTGTACCATTTATTACCATGTGACAGGTCAAAATATCATAACATGTAGTCCTCGGTTTCTGGTGTTCACCTGTAGGCAGGAGACCAGTATCTTATATAAAGTTTCTACCATAAAGTGATGTAAAATGTCTCAAAACTGTATCAAACATGACACATTAGGCATTAAGGGTCAGCAGTTAACCAAAGCAGTCGCTGTTGATCTGCCTGCTGCTCCTAACGAACCCAACTAATCCAAATGTGTTTTTCACCAAGACGTTTGCAGAAAAAAATCCCTTTTTTGAAGCTCAGGTGATGATGATGATGATTGTTCTTTTGCCTCTTCATACAAGATGGCGTTCAGGTTTTTGTGGTCAAGCAGATGTGACACAAATGGCCGGGTCTATGAAGCTGTACAGCAGCAGTTTTATTAAAATATGTTTTCATTTGGAAGCTTTTGTGTTTCTGGTATTTTATCCGTTCTCATGGTTTGCTTTCAGAAACGATCCTTTAAAACCTTTTTCTATTTGGAAGTGAAGATGAACGACCTGGTGTTATTGTGTGCTGACCTGTGTGGATGATATACTGCTGCGTTGCAGTGCAATGCAGACGTTCACTCATCCCCGCAGACTCATATTTTCAGATTATTTTTAAGATGGAGCTTTTCTTCTCTGTCGCTCCTGATATGACTGTTGATGGTGGCATATGTCACTCTCGATTTGTGTCACCTCGTCCTACAGTTCTGCGATGCTGCACAGCACAATTCTACATGCTAGATCCTCGTATTTTGGTCAAACAAGCAATATATGATGTTTTCTTCTCAATTTTTAAGCTCTTCATTTAGGTTATCTAAGGTTTAATATGGAATGTTTTCATCATGATTCATGTTCTCTATTGTTTTTAGCAACATATTAGTGATATTATGCTCTGCTGTGCTGTGGTGGTGGATGATCTAACAGTTTTTACAGGATAATTAAATAAAAACTCTCCCTCAGCCATGAAACACATAAAACATGAGAACTGTTATCCATAATGTAGATGCACATCTGTACTTGTTGTCCAGCTGTGACTCTTAGTGACTTCATTTTTGTCTTGCAGGTGGCCCCTCTGTGTCTGGGCAGGGCAGGCGCATGCGTGGTGGCCGTCAGATTGTGAAAGTATAAACACAAACAGGCGATAAGGACTGTTGTCGTCGCCGCGGAAACTGAAGGGACATCAATTGAACCTGCTGCCTTTGCTGAGAACAAGAGACTGGTTTCAGAACCATTTCCAGGTTTTTCAATTTTATCCTCCATGCTCACAAATCACCCACGTTTTGCCACAAGAAGGAAGTGCCACTAATACAAATGATGAGGAGGAATCTGTAGCATCTGTCTAAGACAAAACAGCTGCCTTACAGCCTGTTTTTCTACAAGTCAAGACAAACTCACACACATGCAGTATAACCCTACAAGGCTGCACTCAGCTTCTATTTCTGCTGACAAATAGCTGAGACAGAGATTGTCAAGCCTGCCGCATCATTTTATGCTCTCAGCTTCCCTAACTATATCTGATTCAGTGTATTGATGCCATTTTAATACATTCCCTGTTATTTTTATGCTGCAGCTGGCAAGTGTATTTCCTCTGTGCCTTGCCACTGTTGCCCTCTGACAGATAAAAAGAGAGTTTTGACACAATTAGCACAACGTCAAACACAACAATACTGTACGGAACGATGAGGTTTTTTATTATTATACTGCAAAATCACACGTTTCATCCGCGTGTATGTGCACTCCGTTGCATCAGCTCAGATCTGAAGCTTGTGCAACATAATGTGTAGTTCATCGTAGTTTTTTTTTAAGTTATGAGAAATAATCCAACCTTTCTGCCTTTTCTTTTCATTTTAACTTTAATTATGTTTTTCCTTTATTGCAGTTGAGGTTCATTAAATAGTGTTAATGACTTTTAAAGTCAGAATAATAATAATAACACGATGGATCTGTGTTAATACCTGCAGAATTTCTTTTTTCTATCTCCTCTGGAGCACAAGGTCAGCTATTTACAGGCTCTTTTTACACCAGTAGTGAAGCTTTTTTGTCTCCTCTTTGTGTGTGTTTCATTATTGTGTGTGTGAGTGTGTGTGTGTGTGCGAGCCCGCTAGTGTTGGGTGTTCAGAGATTGCAAAGACTCATTTTTATCTCAAATGAGAATCTTCCCTCCGTTTCTTCCTTTCCACATCCTCAATATCCCGCTTCTCTCTCTTCATCCACATTTTCCCATTTCATCACCAGACATAAAAACACACACACACACACACACACACACACACAACCATATAGAGAGAAGCCGTCACCATTTTGTCTTACAGCAGGATCGGATACCCCAACAAGAATGAACAGCAGACCATATCACAAGACCACAAATGTAATAACGTTGGTTCAGACGGTGCCGGCGTTTTGTTTGATATCATGTTCAAACTCTTATTAGATTTGAAGCTGCAGATAAGATTTGAAGGGAACATAAATCAGCCTAACATACTCATACATCCAAACTCATGTGCTGTGACAAGAAACCTGAACCTTACATGCACACGTCTAAAGATTTATTTGCTCGTAGTTTTTTTTTTTTTTTTTGTTGTTGTTCTTTATGTACATTGTTTCTGCGGTATAATGAGGGAAAATTGCCATTGAGAGCCGGAGCAGGCTTCCTGCCTGAGCTGACAGATCTGGAGCTAACGTAGCCCACAGGATGCGCTTTACATCCAAACATGACAGATCCCACGTTCTTGTTTTGCACAGACACACAGCTGAAAGCCAAGTGCACCCGGAGCTGGAGAGCATTGAAAAAAGACAAAAAAAACCCAACAAATTTGTCAGCATGTCATCAAAAAAGCTGCGATGGGCAGGCTAGTAACTCCCTACAGCTGAGCTGATGTTTATTCAAGCCTAATTCGCTGCTGCATTATTTTATTTTCTCCTTTTAAACACGCCTGCTGTTTATTTAGAGTAACTCTCTCGAGACCTCGGTAGAAGTGTGTCGTCTCTTCTGTGTTGCGTAATGTGATTTCAAGCTGAGGCCAACAATAAAAACACATTCCAAATATAGTAGAAATGTATTGTATATTATGTACATAAAATAAATATGACATCTGTATGTGGTGTTATTGCATTCTGTCGCAAACAATTCCCACTAAGTAGACCATGTGTAATTCTGTGCTTCTTTTTGTACCATGAATCCCGATGATGAAGAGGTGTAATAAAGACAGTTGGTGCCACAGCTGCTCATCTTGTCTTTTCGTAGCGAATGTAACACCTCATCTTTTACTAAAGGAATTGTGTATATGCAGAATATGCAGCTGCTCAGCGGTCTTTTATACATTAAAGTCAACATGTGATTTAAAACTTCCTCTGGTGTTGTTTTTCTGTAAGGCACCAACTACTCGCATTTATGGTCCAGATGTTTTTGCAGGCAGTCTACATTTGTCACAATCACTATAAATGTCATTACGCTGTAAATTTGTTTGTTTATATGTGGCTCATATCCCCGGCAGCATCGCCATCCGCTCTGCTTCAGCGATGGCCTTCAGCGCTTTCGACTGCTGAAGTGTGACTCTGCATTCATTTTTCCATGCCAGGAAGTTCATAAGGATGCTCATTACTCCAGAGTCAGAGAGGCAAAAGCAGCTTGAAGTGTTTGTTGAGTAAAACAAGTGCGTGGAAAAAAAGGAATTCTCACAATTTATAGATACTTTAACCCTGTTGCAGCGACCGCTAGCCAACCGAGTGTCCCTGTTATTTAATTCAGGGTGAGGTTTAAATCATAAGTGGTTCTGACAAACGGCTCCCACTGGTGATGAGAAACTATGCCAGTGACCTTGTCTTGTGGCCTTAACAGCACCTGATTCCATTACGGCTGACAGAAACAAGAGGGAGACAGAAAGTGCTGCACTGTGACTCTGCATGTTCAACATCCAGATGTGGAAAAATGGAGCAGACAGCTCAGATATGAAGCGGCACATTTTACCACAGCTGTATTTCTCAGGCAACTTAGATTTGAACATTAATTACTTATAAGGATTTCTTGTTTGAATTTTGAAATGTCAAAATGACAAGATTTGTATTTTACTTTTTTATGCTTCAGGAGAATATTTTGTATTTTTTAAAAATATATTTTACTTGCCCTTTTTACCATTAATGAAGGTTTTTATCTAATTACTTTCCCTTTTATCTGTAAAAGACAAAGTAAATGATAGACTTTAACAAACAGCCTCACAAAGGCCAAATTTGTAATAAATGGTCATTTATGGTACATAGATAAAGTAAATAAAGCCTATTAAAAAAAGTTTCTTGCCATTTTAATGGGTGTGGATTTAAAAGGTTAAATGATCAATCATGGGTGGGAAAAAATCTCACTCTTTACAGCAAATCTAGAAGAGATTAAAGTTTCCAAACATTAAACAATTGAAACAACATTAAAAAGGTGTGAGAACCTGAAACAGACGTTGTTCTTTTTCATATGTCCTGATGAGTAAAATTTTACTGTTTTCCTGGTGTTTACTTTATTCACAACATGCTTAGGTCTATAAATGAGCAGAACACGTGCTAACGTCTGAACCTGAAGCCATAAAAACATGATATGTGACTGTCCTGCAACATGACGCACACACAGCTCAACCAGGGCAATATAAAAACACCCTGCACATATAACGTCCTCCACATGAGAGATCCAAGACCTTAGACCGTATCAAAACTCATGTTCATTGAAAAGTTTTTACTGAGGTTTAATAGATTAAGGAGCAGAAATAGAAACAATTATGAACTCATTTTCTCTGCAGCTGCAGAAACAGGCGTTTGGCAACATCAGCTTAAATGCATCCGATGAATTAATCATGTTTCAGGATTTTTGCAGGACTGATGGATAAAATAAGCGCATGGAACCAATCTCACTTTTTTCTAAGGGGGCCAGAGACTGTAACTAAATCTGTTCTTATTTGGGTTTTCTTGTGTTACTGGCAAAAAACATTTCACAACATTCATATTTCATCACCCGCCCCCTCCACAAAACTATTCCTCGGCTCTATTTTTATCATTTTGCTTGAAAATCATTCAGCTGCTCGCTTCTGTGCATTTTAATGAGATCTGAGTCAGCAGGGTGTATCCTGCTTCTGCATGCCGGAGCACACCGAGAAGTATTTGTGTCACACAGTTAGTGTTTCATCCCACCTCGCTGGGGGGGAAATGAGATGTCATCCTTTCATCAACCTGAACATAAGAGCAGACGCATCATTAATGTCTTTTATTCTGACTTTCCTCTGTAATTGGATAAAACAGGAAATAGCATTGATGACATTTTATTCCAGATAAACTAAAACATGATCCAACAAGCTTGTGCTGGAAAAATAACAAAGTTGTTCTAATATTTCTATCCAACAGCTTTGACCAAAACGGACTGAGAGAAATAAATCAAATGATGATATTTATGCCTTGCGCAATTAAAAACATCTGCACAAAACTGCCATCTTTTGGATTATAGATGAAAGTACAGTGTTACTATTCATGATACTAGTGTGAGAAGTAATGATTATGAAACATTTCTGTATAAACGTAATAAATCTTAATATTTTAATCATACAATATAGGTAAATGTAACTTGTTTATATATATA
>JBAMHX010000005.1:7469530-7513470 GCA_037177515.1 Pseudomugil tenellus
GCCTTATAGTCAGACCTTTCAGCTAGACATTAATTAAGAGCAAGGTAATTAAGCTAATCATGAAATTCCTCTACACTGTGTTGCAGGAAAGTCCTGTGGCCATACAGGTGGAGGTTGAACCCACATTTATCGCAGTGGGACCATACCATGTTGCTGTTGGAATGAACAACAGAGCCTGGTTTTATGCCTTGGTGGATAAAAAACCCGGTGTGTGTGTGAGAGAGAGGTTTCTGTACCACTTATATATTACATTTCACTGTAAATTCACTGAACCACATCTTTTTTTGTATGACACCCAGGTTTTAACAAGCTAAAGGACATCGAGTATTTGGGGACAATCATCAGCATGCGCCTTAATGCGGACTATGCAGCAGCGCTGTTTGAAGGAAAAGTGCAGCTGCACATGGTGAGCTTCCTATCTCGCACAGGTTATTAGACGTTATGTTGTCACAGAGCAAGCTAAAGCATGAGTAAGCAAACTTTGTGTCTATGTTGGGTTTCAGATTGAAGGTAAAGACCAGGAGGAGAGGAAGCAGATGAAGCTCTTCCCAGATGATGACAGAAAAGGCCGGATCCTGTGCCATGCCCTCACCGCGGATTTCCTCTACTACGGCACTGATGTAAGGCTCAGCAAGTCTGCGGCTCAGTGATGCTGCTTCATAGGGAATTTAATTAATTCTTTATTCTCTGGTTGTGATTATTTTTATTCCGAATTATCCACTCATAAACAGAAGGTTTTGTTTTTATCCCTGTAACATTAGAAAGAAAAGATTTGAAGTTGAAAGTGATCAAATAAAAGTTCAATCTTTATTTATTAGGAACAGAAGGTTTGAGCTTCTTCTTTTACGTTCCTTGCTTTTTACTTGCTTTTTTTCTGCCCAACATCCTCTCTTCTGTTTCTTTTCTGTTGCAGGTGTCTGTTAATGTGAGTTTTCTTTATTCTTTATTCTCAGTTGGGCAACGTGGTGTGTGTATTGGTGGAGGACTGGGAGACGGTGAGCAGCTACAACCACACAGTCGGTGTGAGAAAGGTGTTCCCCGACATTAATGGGTCCCGGCTGGTGTTTATCGACGACAAGAATGACGGCTTCCTTTTTTCACCGTCAAATGTCAGTACATACTTATATCACTCTTAAATGGGTATACTGAAATACTAATTTATTTCCTCTTATTCGACAGGGAAAAAGGTTGTTTTTACCGATGTAAAGTTATTTTAGAAGGATACCATGTAACTTTCAACCATTAAACCTGTAACTTTGCTGTAAACATTAGTACTGTTTCCTATTGAGCAGTGAGTGAAAGCCATAAAACTTAACTAGGCGAATTATTGTTTATTTCGAAGTTGTAAAAGAACAAACTAGAAAAGCACTCAGAGAGAGAAAACATCCACCAAGCTGACAGTTTCTCCTCATATTGTGACTCACATCCCAAAATATTACACATTATCTTTGTCAGAGTGAAAAACAACAGACAGAAAACATGTCCACTGCAATAACATGAGTGGCTATCTCGCAATGACAGACAGACAAACGCTGGTGATAACATAACATCCTTGGCACAGGTAAAAAATATAAGGAGTCATGTTAGCTTTGGTCTGCCGCAGGTTAGCTTCAACTAGCTGCCTTCTACTAAACAGCTAAATAAACACAGATGTATTTATACTGCAACGTTCTGCAGCTCATCAGGTATTTACATCCATTGTTTTAAATAAACACTGGCTGGAAGATATGAAAAAGTTCATCTCATTTTGGTACGTTTGCAATAGTTTAAAGCTAAGTTACCAGTGTATTAATACTGAGGCAAACAGAGTGTGGGTTTTTGCATCCACACTTTTTTCATCAGACTCCAAACAGCAAATCCTTTGCCAAGGTCGACTCATGTCTTTCCTTTGGAGCAACACAACCTTTCTGGCCTCCTCAGACACCATTTTCACCATTACTGGGATTTTCAGTTTATCATGGCTGAACCATTACTGTGTTCAGCCATGATAAACTTTCATTGGAATATGAGGAAAAAGTAGCACAAAGCAGAGCCTTCTCACGTGAGCCCATTAGACACTGATGTATCCTGCAAAGAATTTGCTTTCTGAAGAGGGAATATTTCTCGGAGTGCCAACACCCATCAAGCACTGTTTATTATATTCAGAAAATGCGGAGTGTTGAGGATATTCAGGTTTCACTCCGACCGCCGCTGGGTACGCCTCTGGACATCCTTCATGTGATAACTCGAACAATTTTTACAATTTCATTTTGATACTGAATTCACCTGTTTAGGTCCCCAAGAGGAAGACCTGGGTTGAATTTAACGATTTGGGGATTTATGGTTTCCCCACCAGGTGGCGCTTTATGCATGAAAAATAGGATTTTTGACTAACTTTCTGGAACAATTTCTGTCATTGACCCTAAATCAAGTGCAAGTAAAAGGTCATGACCTCAGGATGCATCCTGTCCTGATGTCATACTGGACTGGTTCAAAGTTTCAACACCAGGTAGATCTTTGTGACTGAACATGTGCTTCTTGATATTATTGTATTGTGTTTATTGGAGGATTGTGGGTGTTGTGGGATATACCCCTATACCTCGCTTCCGACGGCATAGGCCTCGTTCACATTATGCTGATGTTTGGGTCAAAACTTACACAGTAGATCTATAACTTGAATAGGTAAACAAGCAAATGGTGCAGTAAATCGCAGAAAAAGAGGAAACAATGACATCATTATTTTGAACTAACTGTGTTTTGCATGTGTGTCTGTATCCAGGCAACAGTCTCCTGCATTGAGCTCCCCAACTTCTCTCCAACCATCACAGGAGTGCTGTGGGACCACTGGCATGCTGACAGAGGAGTGTTTGTGGCGTTTGACGATGACAAAGTTTACACCTACGCCTTGCATAAAACTACCATATATGGTAAGCGCCACGTTTACCATCTTTTATAAAGATTTTTAGATTTTTAAAAGCAAACAGGTCTGTAGGGCACATGCATGTAGCTGATGGGAAATAGGTGAAGTGTTTTTCTTACTGTCACTCTACTCAGGCCCCCAGGTGGTGTTGGTGGGGAGCACTCCCCTCCTCTTTTCCCAGAGGCCTTTGCTCCTGTACAACGGTGAGCTGACCTGTCAGATGACAAGTGGTAAAACCAGTGAAGTGCCTCTGAGCACGCACTCGTTCATCAGGCGCTCAGCTGGAACACCGACAGATTCACCGACAGAGCTCAGCAAGCAGCTCACTCAGGCTCTCAAGCTGAAAAGGTCAGCCTTACTGTTTGTGCTCTACAGTCTGCTTGTGGTGGGAAAAGACTTTAAACTTACTTTTTTCTCCTTTTTGATGCATAATTGAGTAAATTTGGACGTGATGCCAAACAGACTTTCTGTAGTTTTGGTGATTTGATGTAGCAGATTAAAGGAATGGTGTTTTTTGTTAAATTAACTTTGTATGTGAGTTTTTTTGTGCTGCAATATATATTTTTTATTCCTGTGTAAATGGGAGATTGTAATGGCTCTTGTTGCAGTAATTCTGTGAAAACAGTGGAAGACGTTTGTTTTTATTTTGTTTTTTGTCAAAGAGAAAGCAGAGGTTTTATAAAGATGTCAGAAGGTTGTGACAGATTAATGACTGAAACACAGCTTTGGAAAGCACAACCAGCAGTGACTGACACTTCAATAAGCAGTATTTGCAGATATAACACAGGCAGCAGAAGAGAGCATGAGACCATCATACACAGCTCTCACTTTTTTAGAAGATCACCTGCTGCTTCACACACGGTCTCAGTCAGAGATTAATATGACAGAACTGGCAAGAGAAGTATACAACGGTTTGTTGCATCTGACGCAGACATTTACTTGTTCTTATTGAAATCCTCCAGGCAGAAGATTTCCAGCTTTGCTCTCTGTGTGAATATACAGTAAGAATAAGTTGACTTGTTATATTTATGGTCGATTTTAAGTCTCCGCTTGGTTTTATGTAGGCAATGACTGGGTTTTTAAGAGTGGGTCATGATTTATGTTGAGTTATTTAAGTATTTTGATTTGTACACACAAGCAAAATGCTGCATAAAGAATAGAATAATATATTTAACATAGTAAACCTAGAAATCACTGTTCATTTACAGCTTTTATCCTCATATGACTGTTGATCTGCTGAACATCTCACCGGACCTGACAGAAAAACTGCTGCAGCATCCTGTGGATGAAATTACTGCTAAAACTACAGATGCTTAGTTAAATAATGAAACACCTTTTTTTCCAGGTTCCATGAGGCGTGGGATCTGTGTAAGTCTGCAGGCAGTGACACAGATTGGGCTGAGTTAGGCAAAGCTTGTCTGGTCCACATGGAGGTGGAGTTGGCCATCCAGGTCTACCGTATGAGTGGGAATGTGGGCATGGTCCTGTCACTGAAGAGCATCCAGGTTCACATTTTTTTATTTATTAATACGTGGAAGATATTGACGCTTTATTTATCATGTAAATAAGTGAAATAACAAAAAAAAAAATCTGACACACCTCTCTTCTGCTCTCTAATGTTTTTCACTCTTTCCAGGGTATAGATGACAAGAATTTACTGGCAGGACATTTGGCCATGTTTCTGGGAGACTACAATGTGGCCCAAGACCTTTATCTGTCCTCAAGCAGCCCAGTTGCTGCTCTGGAGGTGTGTTTGGGCTAATTTATGTTTGAGTTGGATCCAGTCTAGTACAAGGTCATGCCAAGGTTGTTTTACAGACACAGTGCAGTTAATTCATTCATTTTTCATACTGCTTAATCCAATTCAGGGTCGTGTGTAGCTGGAGTTTATCCCAGCAATCACTGGGTGAGAGGCAGGGTACAGTCCAGTTCAGTCTAATTCAAGCTAATCAAATTCATAGAGAAATAATTCCCCGGCCATGGAAACCAACCAGACTGGAAATTACAGGACAGAGGAGTCAACTGCAATGTTATTCTAATCCAAGGATACCTGCTGGGAAAGAGAATCACAAATTAATGACAATAAACTCTTGAAAAATGCAGAGTTTTACAGAAAGAAAGTGCTGGGAGGTTCTCAATGCAGTCTCACCAGCATAGCTGTAGGAATAACTGAGGTTATCAAAAAAGAAAGTTTGAAGCCTAATCTTAAAGATATGGAAGGTGCCTGCTTCCTGAACCCAAACTGGCTGCTGTTTCCCCAGACAGAGGTGAAAGTAAACCTGCAGCTCGCAGAGAGTGAAGTGCAAACAAACAACTATGAGAGTTTAAAGATATACTGGAGTGTGTGAGGAAAACGAGCTGTTCCTATGACATCATGATGCAATGTGTGTGTGTGTGTGTGTGTTAGATGAGAAGAGACCTGTTGCATTGGGACAGTGCTCTAATGCTGGCCAAGAGGCTCGCAGAAGACCAGATTCCCTTCATCTCCAAAGAGTATGCAGTCCATCTGGAGTTCATGTGAGTGTACACGCACAACACACCATGTGAACCATCCAGTGGTTTCTAAAAGTCTTTCTCTTTCCATAGTGGGGATTATGTAAATGCATTGGCGCACTATGAAAAAGGCATGACACACAATAAAGTAAGTGTAGTTTTGTGTTTTTGTTTCAACTTGACCTGCTTTGCTCCATATTCAGCATTATTTTCTGACTAAATAAATATTATCCTGACACCTGGTGGCTGAAACGGTCACACGGAGCATTTCTCCTGCCTACAAGTTGATGTTTTTATTTTCAAAGAGCATTTAAAAGACAGATGGGGTGATTTGCTCTGCGTCAGCCTTCGTTCCTGTGTTAAAAATGAGAAACCGACCCCAGTTTGGTCCTCAGTTTCCTCATTTTGCCTCTCTGTGCAGTTCCAGGAGCATGACGAGGCATGCCAAGCAGGCGTAGCCAGGATGTCCATCAGGATGGGCGACATTAGGAGAGGAGCCGCTCAGGCTATCCAGCACCCGAGCAGAGCGCTCAAAAAGGAATGCGGAGCCATTCTGGAGAGCATGAAGGTAGAAGCATATACAAGATGGAGGCGGGAATGATTGCATCTAGAGGGATTCCTTTTCATATGATTTATACCCTTTTTGTGGAAATTCTTTTGTTGTGTTTTCGCATCTTTGCAGCAATTCTCTGAAGCCGCTCAGCTCTATGAAAAAGGCCAGTATTACGACAAGGCTGCGTCAGTTTATATTCGCTGCAAGAACTGGTGAGATGAATGTCAGCACGTAAACGTTCAGACCTGCGCATTTTCTCATTCTTTCGCTGCTCGTTACTTTGTTCTCAGGGCAAAGGTGGGAGAGCTGCTTCCACATGTATCCTCTCCCAAGATTCACCTACAGTATGCGAAGGCGAAGGAGGCGGATGGCAAGTGGGTTCCCAGCTACAGTGTCTTCCTCTTCTGCATACAGGTGGAGTGTTGAGGGGTTCTGGTGAAATAAACACTTTGTCCGCCAGGTACAAAGACGCAGCTCAGGCTTATGAGAGTGCAAAAGACTGGGACAACGTGATCCGCGTGCTGCTGGACCACCTCAACAATCCAGAGGACGCCGTTCGCATCGTCAGAGAGACGCAGAATATTGACGGAGCAAAGATGGTGGCCAGGTAAGAAAAAAAACACAGCAACTGACAGACACACAACCAAAAACGGAGTTGTTTCCTCACTTGGTTGTAACGACTGTCACCACTCTTTAGTTTGGGTTTTAATCTTTTCAACATGTCCAAATCAGTTTTTTTTATCTTATAAACTGTTAAAATGTACGTTTTCTCTTTGTAATGTCACCACATGCATCACCAGGATGGGGAAATGGATTCAGTGCAGTAAAACTCCTGAGATGGCATTGTTGTAAAGTGGTGCTACACAAATGAAGCTGAACTGAATTCAATTGAACTGAATAACCAACAGACTGACTGATGAGTTACATGCTTAAAAATAACAAATAGAAATAATGTTTGATGTCCAAAGTACAAAATTCAAGCTGTTTTAGGACAAAAAAATAACTTATGATTTACAAAAGCTTATATAGTTTGTCTTCTTCTTCTATGTTTTTCCAATAATCCACACACAGCATGTTTTTATGTACAAGGTTCTTCCTGCGGTTGAACGACTACGGCTCAGCCATCCACTTCCTGGTTCTGTCTCAGTGCAACGATGAAGCCTTCCAGCTCGCCCAGCAGCATGGACAGATGGAGGTCTATGCAGACATTATTGGTTCGTCTTTATGTGAAGAGATTTTATTTCTATTTTACAACTTGCAGATAAATTCTTAGCGGTGTGACTATTATTGTTGTCAGTGTGTATTAATGGGATGAACATGAAGTTTAGTGTTCTCTGGTGTGTTTCAGGCCCAGAGGCCACACAGGAGGACTACCAGAGCATCGCTCTCTACTTTGAGGGAGAGAAGAAACACCTGCAGGCTGGCAAGTTTTTTCAGAAGTGTGGGCAGTATAGCCGAGTAAGAGCTCCCGATTTATTTATTTACTCATAAGTCATTTTTATGACCTATGTTTTATGATTTTATCTCTTTTCCGCCCCCCTTTCAGGCCCTGAAGCACTTCCTGAAATGCCCCAACACCGAAGACAACCTGGCAATTGAAATGGCCATTGAGACGGTGAGAGCTGCATTAATTTATGTGTTAAAAGTAAAGCAGGCAGTCAGTAGAGTAAAAGTCTCTTCCTGTGTGTTTTCCATCCAGGTGGGCCAGGCCAAGGACGTCTCTTTGACCAATCAGCTGATAGATTACCTGATGGGAGAAAGTGATGGTATGCCAAAGGTGATGTCTATTATGGATTTAACTCTGGAATTATGACCCGTTTGACATTCAAAGTTCCAGTGTGTAAGATTTAGGAGGATCTGTTAACAAAAAAGCAACATTATATTTATAGTTTGTGTTGTTCCTCCCTCCCCAGGATGCAAAGTACCTGTTCTATCTATATATGGCTCTGGAGCAGTACAGGGATGCTGCTCGCACTGCTATCATCATCGCCAGAGAAGATCAGTGCGCTGGTACGAACATTCAGATGACTGGAAACAACATTAGTGTTGTGACTTTAACTCATTTGGTTTTTAATTGTTTTTTTCCTCAGGGAACTACCGTAATGCCCATGATGTGCTGTTCCGCATGTACATGGAGCTGCAGACACAGAAAATTAAAATTCCTGCAGAGATGGCCACCAATCTGATGATCCTGCACTCCTACCTGCTGGTTAAGGTCAGTAGCGTTAAAATGCATCATGCTGCTGCTCAGATGGTGGATTTTCTTTAAGCTGAAGACGGAAGCTTAAAGCTTAAATAAAAGTTTAAATGATTTTCATTTAAGCCTTACACAATAAACCGCATATGTTCCTGTCAGACTCAATGAAAGACAAAAGGAAAAGCTGGCCAACACAGAGAATATTTGCAACTGGGTGTATTTTACGTGGTGCCTGAAAACACATGAAAAGCTTCTTCTGTTCTGAAATTTGAGCACCAGATAAAATAAGTCTGGATTCTTAAATTTACCTTGACCTGAAAGGGAGAATCTGCACCAGCATACTCTCCTGGAGGCCGCGCTATGCGCATCTGAATTTGTTGATCACTTGATCCCATTACAGTGTAAATGACTGTAAATGCAAACAAGACGCTCTAAAGAAGTGATGCCCGAGTTTGAGCCTCGAGATCTTCTATCCTGCAGCTTTTAGACACGTCCCTTCTCCACGCTTCATTTAAATGAACAGCTCGATAGGAGGCCCCTGCAGAGCCGAATGACACGAGCATGAGGACGTTCAGCACATTCAGACAAGATGGAAGGGTTGCAGGACAGTAACCCTAAAGCAGTGTTTCTCAAGCCTGGTCCTCAAATACCACCTTAGAGGTCGTAGAGGTCTTAACCCTGCTTTGATTCAAATCAATTAACTCTCTTATCAAGGTCTCTTCAGCCTGTTAATGATCATTTATTTCATTCAGGTGTGTTTAAAGTAGGGTTGCCTGTAAGACATGCAGGACAGGGTTGAGAAACGTTGCCCTAAAGGACTTGACTTGGACACAGGGAGGGGGGAACTGGATCATATTCAGACCATTTAACACGTCCTGAACCCTTTTAGGAAAGTAAACACTTTTGTCTTTTACAGCATATTTTCTGGCAAAGTCCCTCTGGGACCATTTGCCTCTATTATACAACAGCTATTAGTTTCACTTTTAACTAGTTGCTTGAAGAATGAAGTGTCTTTATCACTTTTGTCTTTTAATCAGCTATTAAGTTGTAGGCCCTCTTCTCAGACCTGTCTCTGTGTAAAAAAACGTGAGCATTTATCTTCCCCACACGGCAACTGGAAGCCAGTGTTGGGCTTGACCTGTTTAACTTAAAAGTTCACCGAACATTAGTTTCAGCCACAAAATTTCCACGATCATCATCTTCATAGATTGCATTATAATAAAGAAAACAGAGTTTGAGAGCCCGTCTCTAGTTAGAACTTCATTCTTCTCAACACAGCGTTAATTTCAAGCACTATTAGTGGATAATAATAATAAGAGATGTCTCTGAACACATATAACCTCATACCTAAATGTCTCTGTAAACATTTGTGATGTGAGCATGCTTCTGTAAATGCTTTAACGTAGATCCATGTGAAGAGAGGAGACCACCTAAAGGGGGCACGGATGCTCATTCGTGTCAGCAACAACATCAGCAAGTTTCCTGCACGTGAGTCTGCAAAAAGCTCAATCTTCATTTCCCCCTACAGAGGATGAATTTTAAAACATCCGTGTGTGTGTGTGTGTGTGTGTAGATGTTGTTCCTATTCTGACATCTGCAGTCATTGAATGCCATCGAGCTGGACTGAAGAACTCCGCCTTCAGCTTCGCTGCCATGTTGATGAGGCCGGAGTACAGAAACGAGATCGATGCAAAATACAGGAAGAAGATTGAGGCCATGGTTCGGTGAGTGATGAAGATCTTCCTCCCTCCTCTTCACTGTTTAGATGTTTTCTTCCTGTTCCAGTCTCCATCTTCTGCCGCTTACACACACATACTGCATTAAAGTCCGAGTGCTTGTTTGACATTCATGTTGCACCACAGACGTCCAGACACATCAGAGCTGGAGGAAGAAACGACTCCGTGTCCTTTCTGTGGCTTCCAGCTGCCGCAGAATGAGCTGCTGTGCATCTCCTGCAAGAACAACCTACCTTACTGCATCGCCACGGTACGAACATCCGTTTTCACTGAAAGCAGTAAAGTTTTCTTCCGTTCACTTTTTCTGTTCTGATTTTTATCAGGGTTGCCACATGCTGAAAGAAGACTGGTCCATATGTCCTCATTGTGAATTTCCTGCTCTTTACTCACAGTTTATTCTGTAAGTATCATTCCTACATGGAAAATACAGATTGTAGTTTTAATCTAAGAAATAATCTTGCACTTAAATATTACCGCTTTGGTTTGTGCACAGTGTAAACAAAGCAGCTGCAGCCTGAAACTACAAAACAATGCTGAAGTTCATCTTATTCATGGAGGCACACTTTGTTGCAGGTTGCTGGAAACGGAGACTATCTGTCCCATGTGCTCCGTCAGTTTAAGTGCCACGCAGGTGAAGAAGATCTCCGATTGCTCGGAGTACCTGCAGACTAATGATGTGGATCAGTAATGAAGACATAAGTCACCAAACAAACAATGATGTACATTTAAATAAGTTCTATACAGAAATCTATGTCATGAATCCTGTTTATATGTTCTATGCAGTGATTATCTGCATCCTTCTGATCTTTTTCATATTTGTAAGCATATTTAAAAGCTTTTCCATCTAATTTCTCAAACTGGAACTTTTATTTCTTGGATCGTATCTTTTTCTATGTAAACCATTTCACTTTTTAGAAATGAAAACAACCCAAACTCATGACTTACATATTTCTCTTCTCTTACAAAATTGCAGTTTACACAAAAAAGATTCTTAGTACTGACATTTATGTTTAGTTGCAGTAAAAACTAACAGTCTTCTTCGCCAGGGTTACATTATTTACATCTTTAACACATCGACTACAAACTAAAGACAGAAAAAATGCTACTCCTGAGGAGATGCACGAGTATAGACGTGCAGACATGATGACAGATAACGTGCATTATTTGTCCAGTATGGAGACACCAGATGTTGAAAAGAAAGTGTGTGAAAACCAAGTGATGACGGACAGATGTGTTACCTGCTGCATTTAAAACCAGATTTATGGATTAATGGAAGTGCAGGGCATTGAGGTTAGTTTGTGATGACAGATCAGGACAAAGTTCTCCTCCAGGTATTGTTCATTTCTTTGCTTTGCCTTTCCCCTTGCCTTTGCCTTTACCAGAATCCTCCTTCTCTTTTGTGGTTTTGGTCTTTTTCTGCTGTAGGGACAAACAGGAGACGTGTTATTACAAAAAAAAAAAAAGTGTTCCCATATTTTTCCAACTGGAATGCACTAACTTTGATCATAGCATCAGTTTTGAGCCCGTCTCCTTCATCCTCAGACTCTTGACCATCTGGACCCACGTCTTCCATTCCCAACTCCTGATCCGCTCCACCACCACGCCGGCCTTTCTTCACAACTTGCAGGGAGTATGGCGTCAGGTGAACCTCTTTGTTGTAGGCTCGCGTAAAAGCTGCCTTCACCTAGAAGACGAAAGACGTTAAACTTTAGACGATGGAGTATTTGCATCTTGTGTTTGAGCCACTAATTATCAGTCGAATAATATACTCGGATAATTCTGTGAGCATCACCAGCCAATAAGAACAGCCTGACCAGACACTGGCAGAAAATTTTAATGTCACTTTTAATCTACTATCAATAACACAAAACCTGCCTCCAGCTTACCTTGGAGTCCAGTTTGGAGTAGGGGTCCGGCCGTCCACCCCAAACACTGATCTCCATGATGCTGTCCACATCCTCCCTGATGAGCTGATACTCATCCAGCAGCTGCACAGCTTGGCTGGCGCCCTCCGCTCCGTGCGTCTGAAGGGGATGTAGCAGCGCTTGTCGCAGGTAATGCAGGTAGTCCAGGTTTACCGCCTGTTTGCTGCTTAACGTCCTGCAGCGGCAAAGCCAGCAGAAACAAAGTGCAAGGTTGCGATTTGTAACGTGTACAGAAAGCATGTACAAAACATTTTACATAAAAACATCAAAAAGCATTACAGATGTTGAAAAGAGGAACAAAAAACAGCAAAAATCAATAAATCAGAATAAAAAAAAAAAGCTTACTTTAAGCTCATGTGAGATGCCAGCTCCTGTATGATCCGGGAATGTTTATTAGTGGAAGAGTTCTTCCCAAGCCAGCTGGGGAAGACTGGGAACTGAGCCATGTAGCCCCTCATGAGCTCGCCTGGCAACACACTGGCATAAATGGCCTACAGAGACACACACACACACACACACCTATATTTACCTCATGCTAATCTGTTAGCATGCTTTTTGATGCTCTTCGTCATTCACTCTTTTTTGCAGTAGCCATGCCTTTTTCCCTGCTCAAACCAGCAAACGCTTCGTTGTGCAGATTATGGGAAGAGGTGAGAAATAAGTAAACAGTTTTCCTTGTATGTTACCTGAGTGGGAAGCAGTGACCAGTTCTGTCCTGAGCGGATCCGTCTGTCCACCAGATCTCCGTCGCAGATGGAGTCTGCTGTTTTACTGAGCAGCACGAGGTGGGACTTCATGTTACCACTGAGAGAAAAGACAGTAAAGGATTGGTACGATGGCTTTAGCCTCCACAGCATTAAGCTCAAGCCATCCGGTTTCTCACTTCGCTGCAGCTGGACGAACATGCAGGTAGTTTTCCTGGATGAACAGCGGTGCCAGAGAGTAGTCGTGGAAGAACAGGTCGGACTTGTCGATGAGGCTCATGCGGGCATTTTCTTCTCCCGAGGCGAACACCTTCCTGCAGACGTCAAACGGACCCAGCTTCATGTCCTTGCGGGCGGTGGCTGCGTCAGACTTGCACTGGTCGTACGTCATCACCTTGTCTGTGGCTGACCACATGCTCAGGTTGTGAATCACCTGGAGCGACGACAGCCAGCGTGAAGCCACAAGAAAACGTCTCAATCTCCAGAAAACACCTGATTATTTGACCTCTCTACCTGCCGGACGTCCTGATTGGAAGCTAAGATGATCTCGTTGAGAGCTGGGGGTGGGATCTTGATCCCCTCCTTGTAAGCGATGGACATCATGGCTCCCTACGACGAGAGGCATGGAGTGAAGAGGGCGTTTTTGTACTTGCAGTTTAGTAGATTTTTTAAATTGGGCTAATCCTGTTTTACAGGGATACAGTCAAAGCAAATTTCAACCTTTTGCATACCTGATTTTTTTTTTTTTTTAAAAACACACACACAAAATATATTTACATACATTGAAAGTTTGTAAATAGCATCTCACAGAATAACAGAAACAAACATATAAACCATGTGACCCACCCTCATCACATAGTTTAGGATGTACAAATTAAGTACATTCAGACATGTCTAGTCTCCCTAGTCTAGAGAGAAAAAAAAGGGGGGGTAAATAATAAAATTGAATTAAATTTAAATACTCCTCGTTATTTTATTCATGCAGGGGTGTTTGCAATGTTCCAAAATAATGTAGGAAAGGAGTCCAGGTCTCTATGAATTGTTGTGCGTTTCCTTTGATTGTGAACCTTATTTTTTCTAATTCAGGAAAAAACATGCTATCCCTTATCCATTTAGTAAGGCTAGGTGGAGATTGTTGCTTCCAACAGAGCAGTGTCGCTCTTCTTGCAATCTGTTGCATATTTTCTGATCTTAACTTTAAGGCTTAGATCTACGCTGCATCTGATGAAGAGGACGACGCGTACCTTGATCTGCTCCACTCGCGGCCTCTGGAAGCGCAGATCGAAACAGTAGTTGGCCAACGACCTGATCTTCGGGTGGTTACGATCGTTGCACATGCAGATGATGGGAATCTTTGAATTCTTTATCAGGCCGATCATCTCCTACAGAAAGAACCAGAGAAACTGAATAAATACGACCGTAGCCATCGTTTAACTCTTTAATTCCTCCTTAATCTGCTATATTTAAATGGTACATAGATGCTCAACAAGCCTGATAACAATACAATAAATGTGAATTTGTTGCTTGAATGTTGAAAAATGAGTTTATTAACCTGGATTCCTCCACGATCCTCGTTACCGGCCATGCCATCCACCTCATCCATGATGAGGACGTGCCTGCTGCTAACTGTCTGAGACGTACCTGCAACAGAGAGGAAGCTGGTAGTTTTTCACGTCTGCATGAAGTTTTGTAGACAGAGTAGGCAGCGAATCTTATAATAAACAAGGAAAAGTACTGTTGACATATAGTCAAAGAGTCTAATCTGTTGATTTACAGCTTTTATGTACCTGAAATGTTTATAAATGATTAAAAAACGGAAACAAGTAAATGTTGAATCACCTTTGTAGAAGTTTTCAATACTGGTGTTGTTAAGTGACTCTGCAACTACTTCCTTCAGACTGTTTTTGCTCCGAGTGCAGCTGGCGTTCATCTCCACATAGCTGAAGCCCAGCTCCTACCGGTACACACACACACACACACACACACACACACACACACACACACAGGTGTTAAACACATTGTACATCCAACACCAGACTGAGCATGAAATGTGCTTTTTCTGACTGACCTCGCAGACGAGAGCCGCTGTGGTGGTCTTCCCCACTCCCGGAGGTCCAGACAGCAGCGCCGCTTTGTATCCCGATCCATCATCTTTCCCTCCAAATTTACCAAACTTTGCTGCTGCACAGCAGAAACACCAAAACATTCTGTCAGGCACAGATTTATTTTAAAAGCTAAAACTCAAACCAACAAATGAGCTCGGTTTTCCGCGACCTGCTGGCTTGCTGGAGTTGCTGCTGTGGTTCTTGTTCCAGTTCTGCAGCCATCGCACCAGTTTGTTGGCGCAGCTCTGGTCCCCCTGCTGGCCAATCACAGCCTTCAGAGAGCGAGGACGGTACTTATCCACCCACAGCATAGTGGCACCTTCCTCTGACGGTGATGGCCGTGAGGAAGAGGAAGAAGAGGACGTGGAGGAAGAAAGGTCCAGGTCCCTCCGAGCCATGGGACCCGAGCTCCTCCCAGTTGGGGTGCTGCTGTTACTGGTCCTGCTGCTGTGGCTTTGTGCCTGTCCTGTCTTTGATGGACTTGGCGTTTGAGGAGACCTGGAATTACCCTTGGAGGGGGAGATCTTCTGTGCTTTGGGGGTGTTTTTTGATGCCTGGCTGGGGGGAGTCCTGCTCTTTGAGGGTTTGCTCTGATTGATAAAAAACAGGAGAAAAGATTCTTAACTAAAATCTTTATTTTTTGACATTTTGACTCATTTGTTACACAAACAGGTTTTTCTACAAAGTAAAACTAAAAAAGTGAAAGTTAACTTGAATTTCATCTGAGGATTGAAAAAGTATCTATTATTGTTATTATTATTATTATATCTGTTGATATAATACTAGATATAATAGAAATTGCACCATTTTAAAAAGCTTAAAAACATTTACAACACGAAAAAGTCATTTCATCGTACAGCTCAACTGCTCCTCAGTCCCATGCTAACAAAAGCCTGTCTGTATTCACCAGCGTTACTATGACAACTGGTATAACATATAAAATAGAAAAGCAAGCACTGACCTCAGCCTCTGCAGCAATGTCATACTTTGATTTCTTTCCTGGTTTGGTTCTGATCAGCTCCAACAGACCATCTTCATCCAGGATCTTGGTGCCTAAACTTTCCGCCTGAGCAGCAAGACACAGAAAAGTCAAACTAAACCCCTTCAAATATTTTATGTTCAGAACACAAATCCTGCACATTAAGAAAAGCAGAAGTATGAAAAAAATAGCTTCGGTATGTTTCTAACTCTTAAAAACGACGACAGTTTATCGTTAATATATCATTCGCAGTAATAAATTACAAAATCATATTTAACTCTGAACACCCCCAATCTTCAAATAAATATACAAATATAGAAACAATCAGGTATGACGTCATTATGTGACACATCTTCAGGTCATGACCTTTCATTTGCACTTGATTTAAGGTCAATGGGATGAAATGTATCAGAGATAGAACCAAAACAGTTTTCAGGTTTGAGCGCCTCCTGGTGGCCAACCTGAAAATGATAAACGGCTCATCTGTATATCTGCGCATATGCACAACATGAAAACTCTAAATTCAATAATATTTAAGTTATCACGTCAACACGAAGGATCTGCTGCAGAGACAGTTCATGGATATAAAAATACACTTTTACTCCCTTTTGCGTCCATTACGTTGTAGAAAAACAAAACATATTTTACAGAGTTTTTCTGAGTCCAAAGGAATTTACTTTTTCATTTAAAAAAAAAAGCTGACAGCTCACCTTCTCAAGCTTAGACACGCCGCTGTCTCGGCCCTGGACCAGGTAGGTGGTCTTCTTGCTGACGTTACCAGTCACTTTGCCTCCGTAGCGCTCGATGAGGCTTTTAGCATCATCCCTCTCCATTGACTCCAGAACTCCCGTCAGCACAAACACGCAGCCCTCCAAGCAGTTCTCCTCTCCCTGGAAGAAAAAAAAAAACACAGAGTAGGTTCCAACAACGAAACCAAACACCGAGAGGCCTTTCAGGCATGGACAGCGACATACCTTTGGGATTTCCTTGGATCCCAGGGCTCGTGGTCCATCTCTGTTGAGGAAGTTTCTGAAAGCTGAAGCGTTGCCCTTCCTCTTCTCTGCATCATCTGGACTTGTGCTTGTGCTCTGGCAGAAGTAAAGATGAGGTTTTTAGAACTTGAGTTTCCGCTTGTGTGCGGCTCAGTTCAGCATCCGCATGACTCACCTCAGGTTTCTTAGGAGACGTTTTAAGGGCTGCGGGTGTGGTTCCAATTTTGGGTGTGACGGATGAAGCAGTGGGCTCCTTTTTTGGAGAGATTTTCATTTTTGTGAGTGAAGACGACATTTTACTCTTTGACTCCTCATCTTTGACTTCGTCTTTTTTCTTCATCATGGCCAGTTTGGAGCTGGTTTTGACTGGTGCAGGACTCTTCTTGGGCGACGGACTAATCATGTCCTCCGACATGCTACGACTGCTCTTCATTAGATCGCTGGAGCTGCCAGCAGCGTCGCCGCCACTGCTCTTTTCGGGCGTCACAGTTAAGCCTCGCTTTTCATCAGAGCCTTTACGAGCCTGCGAGGACATGTACAGGATGATGTCGGAAATGTTTCAATGAAATGTCCCTTTTTTTCCTCGCACATATTACCTTCTTTGACTGTGGCTCCGCGTCCAACATGGCTAATGTTTTTGCAAACTCTTCATCCTCATGGACTTGTTTCTCCAGCTGAAGATGAAGAAACACAAAGCAGAAGCTGACATAACATTGAACTTAAAAAGGACTTTTTAAATAATTTATATTAATTAAATTTGCCGTGGTTTCACATTTAGATGCTTAAAATGTATCAATAGAGATTGTTTCTTTTTTTTTTTTTTTTAAGTAAAATCAAATAAAAGTGAATATTTTCTTCAAATGTTTTTTTAGTTGGATTAATGCTAATATAATAGTAGAGGGTCTCTAATCTAAAAGATTTTCAGTTCCAATCTTATGAATAAATTAAATAAAGTGAAGTTAATTGAATCTTGTTTAATCCAACTCTGAAAAAAAAAAAATCGTTCCACTTGTTCCAATTTTAGCGATTTTGTTTCCATTTCCTGCATGCAGCTGACACAACATGTAAGATCCCAGTGGTTGGTATCCCTCTACGTTGCTGAGCGTCTGGTGGTTTTAACCAATCAACAGCTGCAAAGTAAACTGTAAGCTTGCAAACACAAATGTGAACAACAAAGCTTTCAAACCCCAAAGATAAGTGTGTCTAAGGTTTTGTGAGGGATGGTGAGTTTGCTCTGTAACATTTCTGTCATTCTAAACCTGCATTGTGTGAAAACTGCTGTGAAAATGATGTGCAGCTGCAGATCAGCATACCTCCATTTCCTCCTCCATCTGCAAATGTCGGGCAATCTCCTCATCGTTTATCAGGTCGTCCGAGTCTTGAGTTGGCTGAAGAAATAAAGAGTTTTTAAACAAGATGAGTTTGTTGTGAAATGAGGAGAAAAGACTTCAGCGATATGGAGAGAAATGATCGGCACTCACAGCCTTTCGTTTTGTGCTGGCAACCAGTTTTTTGTCTGAGCGATGAATCGTCCCGCTGCCGAAGTAATCGAGAACTGAGGTGGGAGTTTGTTTGGGCTGAGGAGGGGGTGCCGATTTAGGGGTTGTAGGAAGAGGAAGACTCTTCAGCCCAGCGGAGGACGGCTTGACGGGAGACTTTGTCCGCTGTTTGGATCCTTGATGAAAACTCTCTGCGTTCGACTTTGAGCTTTTGCCAGTGCCGTTCTGTTTGGGTTTGGAAACCTTCTTTAATGACTGGAAGTTGTCGCTGTCCGAGTCTAAAACAAACAAAAAGATTCAATTATTTTATGGCTGTTATTTTTTAAAA
Organism: Pseudomugil tenellus; assembly: GCA_037177515.1. Taxonomy (NCBI): domain Eukaryota; kingdom Metazoa; phylum Chordata; class Actinopteri; order Atheriniformes; family Pseudomugilidae; genus Pseudomugil; species Pseudomugil tenellus. The sequence continues at coordinate 7,487,941 of JBAMHX010000005.1, forward strand.
GATACTTGTATATTCGTTCTTACAAAACAGATGAACGAACACGTGTTTCACCTGTTTCAGAGACATACTGCACAGGATTCTTTTTCGGAGGTGGATCCGCTTTACTGGTCGTTGCTTTTTCTTTGGAAGGTTTCTTTGACTTCATCACTGGTTCCTCCTCCTCTTCTGAATCTGACCAGAACAAAACAAGAATATTTTGAAAACAGTTCTTAACTCCATGCAGCATCATTTACTTCAAATATATCTTTTTAAAATAGGAATAAAAATATAAATAATAATAATACACAACATTAAAATTACTACTAGCCCCAAACAACAAGGACACTTAAATAATTCAATGTACTGACCTGAATTTGGACATATCTACTATTTATAGTTTGCTTTCTACAATCCTACCATGAAAAAACTATTTGAGTCCAGAAGTGAAGATGAAAATAACTAAACAATTCTGCTGCTTTTATCAACAGCATATCTGTGAAATGCATGTTCTTCTCACCTTAAATTGAATTACATCATTAGTATCATTTTTCCCAGTCAGACCTCCTGAAATAGCACAAAACCAGTCTTACCAGACACAATCATTGCATGCTTCTTCCGTTTGTGCTGCTCTTCTGCTTTGGAGCTTTTTACCTGAAAAGCATCAGTCAGATTAAACCAGGATGGACAAGCTGAGGAGGTAAACATAAAGACATAAAGGAGGAAAGAAAAAGACATTTGGTTACCTTGGTGGTTTCTTTCTTTTTCTTTTTCACTTCCTCATCTGAAGACTTCTCAGACAGATTTTTCTTCTTCTTCTTCGCCTCCTCTGCTGTGCTGTTTCCATTTGGGGCTGGTTTCTGCACCGCTGACTTCGTTGATGTCGGTGCAAAGAACCGCCTGATGTCCTGTACACACAAACGCAAACTGCATTATCAAGTGCATGTGACTGAGTGCACAGATTACCGTATGAAATCCTCCACAAACGCATGCTTTAACAGTTCACACATTACACCCTGACCCAACGCTGAAATAAAATGTAAACCATTTAACTGCTCTAACAACAAGTCAGACACGTTGCAGCTTTACATTTTTTAATATGTTCAATGCTATCTTGTATTTACAAGTTGTGAAGATGGTCACTTTAGCTGCAGCTAATACTTCGTTTAAACAGGAGCGACCTGTTTTAACATGACAGCAGGCTATTTTTTTAATTTAATATCTTGGTTTTGTAACGCAGTTTCTCACCTTAACGAACAAAAAGGCTGGAAAAAGTGCAACGTACCATTTTAAGCTGTTTTTCCGCAGAACTGTTGCTGATTTGTTGTCAGAAAAGTAAGAAAATCCTCCAAGTGGTTGGCGCGAAGCTGTTTTCTAAGCAGTCGCTAGGAGATGACGCGCCACCATTTGGTTCGCGTGCGTCAGTGCGTCACTCAACGTGCCTTTCTTATTTTTTTTTTTTTACGTAAAATACACTTAATTGTAAACAGCGCAGAAATTAATCAATGAAAGAAAGACATGCTTAATCTTTCGGATTTGTATTAACAAATTTACAATGTTTCTAATTTTATTTTCAAACCAAATTCAGACCTAAGCTTTCTCGTTTCACGTTATATAAGTTGACAAAAAACACGGTTTTTAGGAGCAGCAGTTTCTAACAGCATCACCATGTGGGACATGAATAACAGGGCAAAAAAAACCCATATCAGAATAAGATCATCAGGTCATATTCTGTTATGTTTCGTCATTTCTTGGGGATGCCCACTTATGCAAGGTGGTAGTGGACTGAACCACCTGATGGGCTGCTGTGAGGTGAGGGACAGGATACACCTCGGACAGGTGTCTAGTTCCTTTCTACAGGGATTTTTTTCTTATTAAACTAAAACTCAAAGCGTCAAAACCTCAAATTAATAAAGCTAATGTTAAGTGTTCGGACATTAGGATAGTAAAAAATAACAAATCGCTATTGTATGTGTATAAAAGTGGATTCAGTATTTAAGCATGCGTTGAATCCGTGAGAATAAACTCTTTAATAAAGTGAATATGAAAACCTAGACGGCATATTACATGTGGGGGCTTTTGTTCTGTTCAGTTGTTGGATCGTCAACCACTGAACATTTATCACTTAGTCCAAAATCAATGTCAAAAGTTAAATTCTGCAAGTCTAAACATTAAAACTTCAGTATTTTACTACAGCAAAGAAAAAAAGACAAATTTCTGCTCATACACAACTTCTCTCTCCTCCAAGTCAAATTATAAAGTTCTGCTGGCTAAAAAGTTTGTCATTAAAATGACACAGTTGAATTCACCTTTAGATTTAATATCAGACGCTTCGTGTCTAAACCGTGTAGGATTACAGACCGAGGAGAAAAGCTGAATTCAAACTAAGACTATATAGGCTGAATGTTATTTCGTACATGCAACACAAGGAAAAACCGACACCAAATAACTTGGAAAAGATGGTTATTTATTGGTCTTAACAGGACATGTGAACATTTATTCAACATCAGTTTCCACCACAGTGGTCTTCTCACTGACGTAGATGCCATCCAGGAACTTCCTGATGTCCTTCTTTCTGACTGTGGTGGCCTGCTGGATCAATGCCGCTACAAAAAGAAACAGACGAGACAACCATGAGAACGATGCATCACGCAGGCGGTTACACCATGCTGGATAACCAGGACCTGCATGGAAACAGCACCAAGAAAGGAGTTTTTTAGCTAGGCGAGGAAACAAAGGAGGTAAAGTAGAAGCTTTGGGGTGCGATGAGAGAAAGAACGTGCAGTCAGATAAACATATGCAGTCATGCGGAAATGGAGACAAATTATCCACCTAGAACTTGGCTGCATTTATTTTGATGCGACTAATCTTTAAGTGACTGCTTGAGGTCCATTATGACCCCGGCCGTATATTTGAGCAAAATTTTTTTAATTTTAAAAATAGTAAAAAAAAAAGTTTACCATAAATTTATTAAAACACATTTGACCTTTTGTTCAGAGGATTTTGCAAAGATCCGTGTGGCAAATACACCAAACTCTTGCAGGGTCATTTATGGTCCCGGAAAGTCTAATGAGATGGTCATGTTGCCAGCTCTAATCATACATTTTACTGCTATGCAGGGAAGCGCATCCAAAAGAACAGTAGCAGGACTTACAGATGCAAAAGTATTGACAAAGATCCTTGATATGTAATATGATGGATATGGCTAAATATCAGACAGTTAAAACCATTTTTATATAAAAAAGGTGCCGGTCAGTGTGTCAGAAAAAAAGCCTAAAAACTAGCTGTACTTTATTTTTCTCAATCTTATAACATCTTAAAAGTATTTTTTTGGTAGTTAATCCTAATTTTCAGTTTCCTTTTTTCTGATTGTTCAGCCATAGAAGTATTTCTAATACCATGTTAAAATATTAGCATATTTATTCACCGGTTTCTTTATATTTGATATAATAATCCCTCTAATACACATTTTACTTGAAGTTATATTTGTTTTCATATTTGATGGAAAGGAAAAAAAGGTAATATTTTATAAGATGTAAGAAAAGAATTGTGTAAATAAATGTATTATTGTTCTTTTGTTCATTTTTGGTTGTCTTATACCCAATTACATTAGATGACAATTAGGTTGGAGTGTGCCATTAATATGAAGAAGCCTAAAAGATTTATTTTAATGTATTCCCAATGAAAGGCCCCACTCGGTCATGCTAGTCGCTTGAGGGTTAAAAAAAAAAAAAAAAACAGGTGTCAAAAATGGTATTTTTTGTAATCACTTCAGATGACATTTAAATCTTTTAAACAATTTATAACTTAACATATATACACACACATTTTAAAAACTGATGATTCAGACTATACAAACCAGCTGCTGAGTCAGGTTCCTGTCAAAAAACAGGGTGCTGGATTATATTGTGAATAAAAATGTGCCGAGTTAAATCAAACATATTACATATGTGTTAAACATGAAAAGAAAACATTTACAGAAATAAAAGATCAGTAAAAGAGGAATAAACAGAGATAGACGTGTGAGGAAGATGCAAATAAAAGCAGAGCAGAGGTTTCCCCCTGTAGGACAGAGAGGCGGCTTCGACGGCGTCCTCTAACCTCTACAGATGTTACTTTTACTGCTCTGGTTCCACTACTGTTCCCTTCTCAGACACATAAATGCCATCCAAGAACTTTCTGATATCCTTATTTTTGACTGTGGTGGCCTGTTGGATCAGAGCAGCTGGAACAGAGGAGTTGAGATGGATAAGCACCAAATCAATAATACAGAGAATAAATTACTTTTCTGAGACTGCAAGATACTGACAAGAAATCAACTTGAAACTAAAAAAAAAAAAAAACCCTCCTATCAAGATTAAATAAGTCAGCAGTGACAAAAATAATTTTCACAATCCAGGTTCTTAAGTAGCATTGCCCTGCGTGTCTACGGCAACGTTCTGCTATATACTTGGTACAAACATCACTAGTGTACAAAGATGTTTAATACTGGAGGCAACCACTAGGGGGCAGTGCGTAGGTAACGCTGTACTTCCATAACATTTTGGTAAACAACAGTTTCAGTTGCTAACTATATACACTACCAGTCAAAGGTCTGGACACACTTTCTGTTGGATTTAATGGGAAAGTCTGTCCAAAGTTTAATTCGTCACAGGAGGAATAATCTGTAAATATCTGTAAATTTGAACAAGGTCCAAGAGTTGTGCTTCAACTCACTGTGCCACTGTGTTTATCTCTGATCTCATGTTAAACGCTTTTGTTTGGATGAGAACATCTAGCGTTCAAGTCAATACAATGCAGCTCGCGCATGTGACGCATTACCTCGCGCCAACGAGTTTGACCTGCGTGGGGGCCGAGATGCGCACGTGGAGACATCGCCAGCAAGTATATCCAGCCCTAAGCTGCATTCCTACTACAAGTTCTTAGCAGCGTCTTGACAATTCAAGTTATTAAAATAGGGTTGCCATGCAGGGCAGTGGTACTTGAGGACCAGGACTGGGAAATACTGCTATAAATGAAAGAGTACAAATAAAAATCTTGTGTCCTAACTGGTCATTAAAGAGTGATACTAAATCCTAAAAGCAAAAAGCAGGATGAACTCGTGTGCTTTAATGTGTGTGAATATATTCATACTATTGAAATAATAGTTTAACAGAATGAAGTTTTATTTTCCATCCCAAGCCAGCAGCAATGAGACGATTCCTTTCAGACTAAACAGGGATGCAGAATGTTGGGTTCAAGTGTATAAGGATCCTAAATGCAACATGTGTCTGTTTATTTGCTAATCAATTGAAAAGCTGACCTGCCATGTAAAAGAACTGTAGAGAAAATGTGGACATGTACCTGAGTTTGACACCAGCTCAATGTCATTTCCCTCAAGGACCAACTCGTCTTTCTGGGCAGCTGAGACTGAGCACATCACACCTGAAAGCAAATGTAGGAGGAGACGTTACTATGCAGGCTTACCCAATAAAACACATCGACGAAGAGCAAAAGGTTTAACATCAGATCATCATGATCCTGGAACATGTCTTATGACTCAATTTGAGTTTATGCACTTCTGATCTGAATCTGCTCCAATAAACTCAGTAACAGGATTTAATTTCTTCTTTCAACCCTTCAGTTTCAAAGAAATCTGGTTAGAAGAATCTTTTAGTGCAAAACATTCACATTTCCTGTTTCACTTGATGAGGATTTATTCTTGCACTGCATCTGCATGATGCTGGTTACTGCGTACATCCCTGCGAGGCAGCTAGTTGCATGGAAGTACTCGCTTATGTTTACATATTTCCTGATTTCTGATATTATGCAGTAACTAAAAGAGATGCTGCAACTTGGCGCAGCAACCAAACACGTGAGTGTGAGTACTTTTCAGCTTCACACAGATGCTGCAACGGTATAAATTTAGCTTTATTAAAGGAGATTCATTCGTCTAGTTTTAGCTTAATCACGAACCCAGCAATAAACTGTCTTACGGGATTCAGATAAAGTCAGACTCCGATCATGTACTCTAACAAATATCAGGCTGTTGCATAAACTGCAAACCTGTTAACAGCAGCAACATGCCACCACAATGATCATTATTCTGTTTAATGAACATGGTACGAGTATAAAATCAACTTGAATAAACATTTAGCTTATATATCACACAAAGCTGCAGCGTTTGCTTAATGGACCCTGGATATGGGCCTCGTCTTTATCTGCCAGGTGTGTAGCTGGAAGCGTGGTGGACATTTACAATCTTTATCCTCTTGCTTCCCATCATTATGTGAAGTCTTTTAATGCACGCGTTTGTCTGCTACTGCCAATTTATAGAAGTATTCAGCTAAAAGTACTAGAAAATGTATACCCTCGCTGTCCATCACACACTAGGGCATCTAATCGGGCATCAAACTACACTTCTGATGGGAGGGTTGGACACAATTACCTTTTTAAAGTTTTAAATGCTGATTTAATTGGTTAAGAGCTATACTAGTAAGAAGCTATGATATGCATTAATGGGGTGACTGTTCTCATTTAGAGGAGGGGGTGTCAAAATAATAAGTAGGCAAGCTGTAGATGAAGTTGCCATTTTCCTCTTAGCTTTTAAACACGACAACCACACAGTTGAAGGGAGGATGAGGTACGAAGCAGATTTAAAAGTAAACTTAAATCCAGATTCTGTGGTGCTGCATAACTTTATTTGCCTTTAATAAAACATACTTCAACTCTGCATATTTACTCTTCTCATGTTTTCAGTGACTTTTTGCGATCAATGTGACCAATCAGATTGAAATTCAGCATGCGCAGGGTTAATCTGGCAATGTTTATCTATCTCCCACACGTCATTTTCACAGCGAAGGCCAGTCGACTCACCAGGCCTCATACTGACGCGGCGGATGTATTTCTCCCCCAAGAAGTTCCTGATCTCCACCATACTTCCATTCTCCTGAATGACCACGTTGATGGGGAAATGGGCGTACACAGAACGCATTTTATACCGGAAACCCTGCGGGTGAAAGACAGTGCGAGTGTTATTGTGTCGGGCTGCTGAGGCCAGCAGAATTTATTGTTCTTTAACAATGAAGTCAGCATCAGGCTGTGTCTGAAATAATACTGAATTACACATCTGTAAATATTGTAAGGCTGAACACTAATCTCACCAGAGTGACACCCTTGATCATGTTCTGGACGTGGCTGCAGATGGTGCGGACTGTGGCCAGCTCCTTCCGGTTTCCCCACCATTTATCCACACGAAGCTGAGAAAGTCATAGCAGTGAATAACCGTTTCTACTAACCTGGAAAGCTGCACAATTAATCGTTAAAAAATCGTGATCTCAATTCACACTTTTATGCACTCATTTCCAAATGAAAACGATTTTTTTTAAATAAGAAAAAAAGACGGCATTTTGATCAGGAACATCATCTGCATAAAACAAGCGCTGCCTTTTTATAATAATACATTTTATTTAAAAGCGCCATTCAAGACTCTCAAGGTCACTGAACAATAAACGCATACAATAAAAAACACAATAAAACAGGTTAAAATACAATAAAAGAGATAAAAGGACTACAGGCAGTATGCTTTTTTAAACAGGTGAGTTTTGAGGTGGGATTTTCCTCTCAACAAATGAACAGCAGAAAATTATTGAAAGGTTGTTTAGGTAAAAGAGAAAAGTGACATTTATTGTTCTCATATTTAGTGTCAGCTGATGCGAAGTTGATGTGCCGGTGATTTGTGCAATAAATAAATATGTATATTGGGAAAAAATCGTGATTTAAAATCTTGGCAAAAAAAAAATCGTGATTGTCATTCTACCCAGAATTGTGCAGCCCTACTGGAAAGGCTCCGTAGCTTTGCTTAAACTGGCAATAACAACCGATGATACAAGCTTTGAACCTCTCCAAACATCACTAATCATCAACAGCTGGTCAGCTCTGTAATTCTTTATTTTTTAATCTTAGAAAAAGGACGAGTCTACTTCATGGTTTAAGAATTGGACTAATCAAGTTGCAGGTTTAATTTGGACACAAAAGGCATTTTTTAATCATATGATCGACACGCTATAGAAGCCAGAGATCTGCATCATAAACATCTCACCGTTTTCATGCCTACATGCTCTCACAACACTCATTTAACTCTTCATTCATCCTACCTTCTTCTGTTTCTTGCCGAGCAGGCTGAGCTCCAGGTTGATGTGGTTGAATTCCCTGGTGAGCTTGCCACGGGGCCCTTTAACAATTACTGTTCGCCCCTTTAGCCTCACCTCAACTATCATTGCCAGAAAGTAGGGAGATATAACGAGAAAACATTAGAAACCAGACAGGACATAGCAGTCTGCAACTAGATTGGATGAAAATGGTTTCTTACCATTGTTGGGGAGGTCGACAGTCTGACTGCTGAGAATGGTCTTCATTCTATAAAGAGATATCTTACATTTTAATCACTGCACTTTTATGTAAAACCAAAAAACATATTCACACTATTAGTTTTATAGTATGAAAATGCAACAGTTCACCAATGGGGTGGGTTTTTGGTGCATCAAGTCCATTTACGTAGAGTGAGAGGTCTATGTAATTTTAGAATTAGCGAGAAGTTTAACTTGCAAATTAAACCCACCGCAGACATACTGAATTAGTTAGCACAGATGCTAACAGAACGCTACAGTTACCTTCATACAAGTCGCTGTAGCAAATTTCAATAAATAAGCCATTTAAAAAAACGGAGCAAGACGTAAACACTACATTATGACATACAAACATTATTTTTTACATATTTTTACATGTCTACGTATGAACTAGCGGTGATTAGCACTTAGTCAGGCCTCAAACAAGCATTCAGACAAACTACTGACATAACTCCACACAAACACAAAGTAAAGGACAAATACATGTCATGTTATGGAACACAATACAATCCGAGCATAATAGTTGGAAATTAGACTAAATGGATGTTTAATTGACTCAGATGGAATTAGATGAAACCCATGAATCAATTTTGCTGCTAACCTCACCTCGCCGGTAGCGGAGGAAAGGAGGAAGGAAGGACGTCACGACGCAATTGTAGAGGACGTACGTTGCGTATCAGGCATTATGTGTCAAACCTGGATTGTTATTGATTTAATTTATTATATTTATTTAGGTTCTATAAGTATTTATACAATTTCTGCATATGAGAAAAACTGATTAAAGCATTTCAGTTGGAAAAATATGCGAAAAGCGGCATCCACGGTGAAGCTTTTACATGTTGCGTTCAAGTTTATTCGTACAATTTAAGAGCATTTCAGTGAAGTGTGGGAAAACATTCGCAATAAAATGGGATTTAACCATTACAAAATTATTTCAGCTTTAACTAAAAGGTTAGCATAATGGTAAGCAGTAGGTGATTTTGCGTAACCCTGAAATTGAGAAAACCTTAAATATCCCGCCTTTATCGTTCATGACTTGAATGCAACACCAGACCAGACAAGCCGCTCGCTTATGTTTGTTGTCAATGACAGCCGCTTGCTAGCTGAAGTCATGGCGTTGCTGAAACAAAGTTGTTGCGTAGCGGGTCGTTTTTCCACAAACCACCTATGGTTAAGTCCTAGATCTATCCCACCGGTGAGTATTTCATGTAAATTCTCAGATAGCTATTAAGAGATATCGTTGGTCTGGTAATGGCTGTCCTCACCGGTGAAGCCGGGTCACGGGCCTTTAATTGCTGTTAGTTTGGTAACTCACCTGTGATGCCACTAACAAAGTGTAAGTGTGCTCTATCTGTTTATATATACGTCTGACAGTCAGTCTTGCTTTTTTTGCAGACTTATACAAGGAATCTGACAAGCACGGCCAAATCTTCTGACAAGAAAAAGGAGCTTCTAAGTGAGGACGGGCCTGATCTGCAGGACTTTATTTCAGGGGATTTTGCAGAGAAAAGCAAGTGGGCAGAGTACAGAGGCAATCTGAAGAGACAGAAAGGAGAGAGGTATGTGGTGAGACTTGCTGACTTTTCATCAAAAAATGATTAGAGCTGCACTGCATCTCACATTGGCAGTGTTAAATAAAGCTTGTTCAATTGGGTCAGAACAGTAAAATAATAGCATGATATGGAAAATGCTTCAATTTAACCTTTTTTATGCAAAGAAGTACAATTAAATTATCAAAGTATTAAAGTACCAATATTTCACTTCTGTTTATCAGTTGCATACAATTAAAAAGACACAGTGGATGCATACAATCAAATACAACTTGATCACTGGAACTGAAAATACATTATTTTATATTTTTAAGTGAGTAACTTATAGATAACTAGAAGTTATTTAAAATAGAGCCCATTTTCACATCTCTGCAACAATTCTGACTACCTGAATTTCCCCATCTTATAACGTGAATTATATTGACACAAAAAATTCAACCTTACATCACAATGAGGAATAGCATTTTTTCACAAATTCCTCCTGTGGGCCTGATTAGACGCCCCTGGCAGGCCAGTTTTGGCCCCTTGGCAATATATTTAATACCCCGCTTTATTCCAATGTTTATGTGGAAGACTGTATCTGCATTAAACATGCTTTGGTTTTATGTAACTTGGACTTAATAAGTTAACTTAGGTTTGAATGTGTGTAGACTGAGCTGTGTGATGAAGCCAGTGTACACCAGAGTAAAATGGATTTTAACCTGGAGAATGCATTAATATTATTTATTAAATGTATTATTATTATGATGATTATTATTATTATTATTGCTAGGGGTGCACGATATCTTTTTTTAAAACCGATACAGATAACCGATAACACTCAGTACCCAAATACAAACCTTAGAAACAAAGATTAACAAAAAAAAAAAAAAAAAAAAAAATTTGAAAAAATCTATATTTATTTTTTCAATGAAAATCAAGTTTTCAAGAATTACCTTTAAATATATTAAACAAACTATTTGGTATCTTGAAATCTATGTTTATTTAAATAAATAAAAGCTCCTTTAACATTTTTTAAATGATGAAAATACTTGCGTACAAAAAAAAGTGCAATGTAGAAGTGTAACAAAAATTAAATTTACTGATACAAGTTAGATTTTAACATTTCATATCAAAAAGAACTGTAAGTGCTTCTTTAAACAAGTTAATGCACTGAAATGCATATGCAAACTAAAATGTGCATTCTATTTCTATACTCATAGTAACAAAAAACAGTTTTAAAATGTTTTGGCCTTTAATTCCTTCAACTTTCCTTCAACTAAAAACTAGAGAATAAGAAATAAGAGCCACCACCTTTTATTGCTTGTTTCTAATCAATAGTCTTGTTGAAAAGAGTTGTATGCTGTTAAGAAAGTATAGTAGTGGTGCAAAATATCTTTCTTTTTTTTACTTTTCTAGCATAATAAATGTTACTTACAGATGCTTTTTTTAACAGGGTTTATTTCTCATTCATTTGCCTGATTACTAAGACATTTTTATACCATATGCTAAAGAATGATCCCTATTGTCCATGTGTACATTTGTTAAGGCTGAGGCTTCCTCCATGGCTGAAGACAGAGATCCCCATTGGAAAGAACTACAACAGGCTGAAGAACACACTGAGAGACCTGAACCTGCACACAGTTAGTGTCCTACTTGTGACTGAGTTACCCATCAATGCAACTGACTCAAACATATCAGCTTTGACTTTTGACATGTTCATCAGTGTTGCATTACACCTACAGGATCTAAAGAAACTTCAACGCAGTTATTTGTTTTTCAAACACAGACAACAATTTAAATTGAATTTTGTTTGTCTTTTAAGAAGCCTTAAAAAAAAGCTGTAATTTTGCATTTAATCGGTGTGTAAAATGTTTATTTGCAACACGGCGATGAGGCAGAAACATCAGTTGTTGTGCGTTTACTGTCTGCTTTCTCAGGTGTGTGAGGAGGCCAGATGTCCGAACATCGGGGAATGTTGGGGAGGAGGAGAATATGCCACGGCCACTGCCACCATCATGGTGAGTAAACGGTTTCGCAGAATTTCATGGACATGCAGACGTCTTCTATTCTTATTGCAAAGTTGCATTTTGGCAAACTTTAACAAAGCGAAGATAACTTTTTTTTGTAGCTGATGGGAGACACGTGCACCCGTGGATGCAGGTTCTGCTCAGTGAAGACGGCTCGTCAGCCCCCGCCTCTGGACCCAGATGAGCCATACAACACAGCCAAGGCCATCGCCGCCTGGGGGCTTGACTATGTGGTTCTGACCTCAGTCGACAGAGACGGTGAAGCTTGTTTGTCATCTTTAATGTGTCGTCCTCTTATTAATCTACCTAACTTTCCCTCAAACTGTTCAAAGGTGACAAAAGTAGTATGAAGAGCAAACATTTCCAGCAGATTCTGGTACTAACATGATATCTTTCCAGATATTGCTGATGGAGGAGCAGCGCACTTTGCTAAGACTGTGTGTAACCTGAAGGAAAGGTGAACCTCTTTCATCGGATTTTTCCTGTTTGCATCGTGTCCAAAAAGAATTCACTCATACTTTTGTTTTTTTTACCTTTTATCCAGAAATTCTCAGATCCTGGTTGAATGTCTGACGCCTGATTTCCGTGGCGACCTAGCAGCAGTGGAGAAGATCGCCCTGTCGGGGTTAGATGTGTACGCACACAATGTGGAGACAGTGCGTGAGCTGCAAAGGTACAAAGTCAACACTTTGCTCTTTGTGTTTCCAGCTCATTATAATCTGTTTTTAGCGTTGTAAGCCAATAAATCTACTACTTTTGTAATGAGGAAACTTTTATCCTAAATCCATGAGTTCTAAAGTCTGACAGCAGGTGGTACAAGAGACAATCATCACATTTAACTGCACAAGCGTGAAATACTGGACTTGCTTTCTCTCATTTCCCAGATTACTTCATCTGTTCGCAGGTACGTGCGTGATCCCAGAGCAAACTTTGACCAATCACTGAGCGTCCTCAAGCACGCCAAGAGGGTCAAACCCAGCGTGCTCACCAAGACTTCCATCATGCTGGGACTGGGAGAGACTGACCAGCAGATAGCAAACACTCTGACTGGTGTGTAGTCTCTGTAGTGTATATACACACACTGATTCCAGTTCAACAACTTTTTCCTGATAATAATTTTGTGCTGATGCTTCAGAGCTGCGAGAGGCAGGAGTGGACTGTCTTACACTCGGCCAGTACATGCAACCCACTAAACGCCACTTAAAGGTGAGACGTCCGACTCTTCGTCTACCTGCTTGTTGGTTGGATACGCTTTCTAAGAATGTGTGTTTGGGTTTAGGTGGAAGAGTACGTCACTCCTGAAAGGTTTGCTCACTGGGAGAAAGTCGGGAATGCAATGGGTTTTGTCTACACAGCCAGTGGGCCACTGGTTCGATCTTCCTACAAAGCAGGTGAGCAATCTGCATCTTTATGCAATTCAACTGTGTATTTTGTAGATATAGTATGAATGAAAAATACTTTATTTATCCATTTTCAGGGAAATTTAAATTGTAGTAGCTTTAAAAAAATAATAAGAAAAGAAAAAAATAATTAAATAGTTTTGTTTTTTATTCTGATGGCTGCTGGAAGGAATGCATCAAAAACAAGACTATTTGATTATTTTTTCTTTTCTTATTATTGTTTTTTTTTTTTTAATGGCCTACCATACTGTTAGAATGAACAAGTAATACGATTGTAATGGTTTTAAATTGATCCAATTCTTATGGTAAATGGCATTAATCCACACATTCACACACTGATAGCGGCTGGGCTGCCATACACAGAGGCTACTGGCCACCAGGAGCAACTGGGAGTTCAGTGTCTTGCTCAAGGACACTCCAACGTGCAGACTTCAGACGGAGTGGGAACTGAACCCATGACCCTCCGATGAGAAGTCGGTCAATAGTTGCATTGTCACCTCATGTCGCTGATCCATTTGATTTACTATTTAGTGGTAACTGGAGAACTAGATCCTGCAGCGGAGGCAGCTAAACGGTGTCTGAATGTACAAAGAGTAGTGCATTTAAAAGTACGCACAATACATCTTGAAAAGTAGTGAGCATCGGTGGTCACTTGATGGGTCGACATAGACCACAATGCATTGCGGGCCGTAGCTTACATAGGAAGAAATTACTCGAACATCAGAGCAAGTTAACAAAAAAACTATAGAGCACATTTTTTCCATTTTTATTGAATAGAAATAATGCAAAAGGGAATAAAATACAATGTAAGGAATAAAATGTCTTTACGCTAAATTGGATTGATTTGGAACGACACCTTTAAGAGTGTTTTGGTTTCCATAGTTACAGCTGGTAGTCACATGATGTGTGACGGGAAGAAAATGGCGAGCTTCCTGTCCGATTGCTAACCGAGTGCAGCGTAGCCCAATGTAGTGAATAAAGGTGCACATTCAGACAGTCGTTATGTGTTGCAATAGCTACTTTCACCCATATTACCAAACAGCAGCTGTCAGTTTGTTACAGAGCCTCAGAGGTGTGTTAAATATTCTCAGTCAGTACAAACAACCGAACTAAACTGGAAATTATCAGTTTGGACTTCACATTAGCAGCTCTGCTAATCTTCACTAACCAGATTAAAAGTGACCTTAGTCGTTTTCAACTGATGTTATCAGCGGAAGAGTTGAAACAGGAACTGGTAGAGCTGTTCCGACCTCCAGAGAGTTTGTCACCGCATCCCATAATGCATTGCAAATATTTAGACTACAGCAGACCGAGTAGGAACATTTCTATTAAACTGTAGAAATGCATAGAAAGTTTTAAAATATTGCATATACATTTATAAAAACAATCAAGTTTTGGAGGGAAATTTCAAATTATAATGGATCAAATAAAGCAGATTATTATTATTAAGGCAAACTAGTTCATTAAAAGTGAACTTCAGGTTTTTATGAACATCTAAATGAAATGAAGAATTAAATACTTATTGTTAAATGTGATTTGATGGTGAGCATTTATAACTAATTATTAGGTCTAAAAATGAATGATTTGTTGGGACACTTTCGTCATTTATAAACACATCCAGTGTGACTGAAACCAGCTGCCTTTAACAAAAATAAATGTTTGCCTAGAATTGAGTTGATATATTATATAATAATTGAATTAAATAATAAAAAGGAAAGATGAATACTGAGATGAGAAACATGAGATGTTCTTTATCTGCTAATCTACTTCACTGTGATCAGATGCAGGAAACCTGCTGAGTCATGAGTCTTCCTGTTCTGTGATACGTTTCACAACAATGAGCCGACTCAAACGGTTGCTGGTTAATCCAAAAAACTAAATGTTCAGGGGACTGATCCTGTTTATTCTCACAAGAAAACTTCTGGAAAAATTTTGATTTGTTTTTCTTTCTTCACAGGCGAGTTCTTCCTGAAGAATCTACTGAAGAAAAGAAAAGCAGAAGCTACAATAGCAGAATAAATAATCTGCAGAAGCAAAATCTCTGCTACAATAAAGCTAATGAAACACAACAAACTTTGTTTACCATCGTGGTGATTCTTTTCAGGTGTTGTGCACATAATCCAACATTTTGCAGGAATTTAAGCAATATAAAAGGGTCAAAAATCTAATTAAAGTTTAGGGATCACCGCGTTTAGTCTTTAACGCCTATTCTTCTGTGTCCGCCTGTAACAGTCCTGTGATGTTCAAAAGATCCAAGAAGGCACGTAGACTGTGTCCATGTGACCCTGTCGGGTCAAACTCTAACTAAACAGGAGCGGAAGCTGTGTTTTTCAATCTTTGCTCCTCAGAGGCTTGTAAATCACACTCACCGTCTACTCCAGCTGGGCTGAGGTTAGAAGCGTCTGACCTGACGCCAGATCTGCTGGGCTGCTTTGATGTCTGCTGCTTCACTTGCGATTTAATGAAGCAGAAGTTGTTTTTAAGTCTGCCAGCAACTCAGGTGAAGTTATGTGTGCTGACAGCTACTTGTGATTATAAACGTTGCACATAAATTCTCTTTAATTTTATACCTGGATAAGACATATGTGGTTGTTTTTACATAAGATTAGTAAGAAAGCACATCTCTAAAATGTATATTTGTATTTACAGAATTAAAAGATCTTCAGTCTCTATTCGATTGTTTTATTTTCCATGATTAGTTTGAATGATCAGCAGCGTAAATTAAGAACACATCACTTTATTGCATTTGCCCTTCTGGTAAACATTCTCTGATGCAGAACACAGATTGGCATACAGTAAGATTTATAAAAATATTTTTTAAAAAGTACGTATAAAAATTTAGCATCTTTTTATGATTATATAGTACATAATGTAAGAAAGGCTTTTCAATAGTGTTCCTTAAAAATCAATCGAACAGAAATGTTTGCTGAATGTTATTCCGTGTGTATAAATCTGGAATGATTTATCTAAACATTCACATCATACTTAATTCAAGATTTCACCAGCTTCCAGCCCAATGCAGGGAGCAGCGAGTTCAACCCTCCTCATCACAAAGAGGAGGCAGGAAACCCCGTTGCGGTTCCTCCTCCCTGCTGATGATGAAAAGGCTGAGAGGAATGTGTTGCGTGTCATGTGGGAGAAGAATCAGCTTTAGACTTTTGCCTTCTTGGTGGCAGGTTCGCTGGCGGCGATGCGAGGGCCAGCAGCTGCCGGGGTGTAGGGGATCCGCGCTGCTGTCACTTTCTTCCCAATGGTCTCGATCTGCAGCCAGAGAAAAGTACGTTAACTCTCAGTCTTTGATACATTTGCCCTGCGTGTGACGGATTTGCTGCCCCTGCGGTTTTCTCACATGAAAGCCGATGCACTGGAGCTGATCGTGGAGGTGATCCAGAACTCTGCGACCATCAAATATGAAGGCCGGCTTCAGCATCTTCTTGTAGATCTTCTCATAGTCCAGCTCCTGCAGTAGAATTGTACAAGTACATAAAATACGTAAAATTTACAGATTGTTTCTGGAGGCAACATTTTATGAGCTGGATGAATGTGATTGTGACCTTAAACATGTCCCACTCGGTGCAGATGACCAGTGCGTGTGCACTCTGGCAAGCCTCATAAGGGTCTGAAGTCACAGTCACCAGCTCAGACACTAAAATGTACATAAAAGTCCGCATCAGAGAAGGAATTTTATCAATTCTGCTGATCATCAAACATCCAGAACAAAACAATGAAAGAACACCAACAAGTGGTTGTGTGAATAAAGGATGAATTGAGATCTGCAAGAAAAACTGGAAACCACTAATACGCCTTCAGTTTTCTGTAATGCAAAGTGGCGTCGTGTGTGTACATAATGTCACGTTGCCCTAACGGTATGCCTTTTCCACGCTGGGAAATAATCGATTCAGCTTCATGGTTTATGAACCTTAAGAAGAGCCTTTCTAAACTACAATGAGGACCTCTAGTTCACCAGAGAAGGTAATAATAAATAGCACGTAAATCATTTTACTGGGCAGTAATGTAGTGTAATAACTATGTAATAAATCAAATGTAATATGAGGGTGTCCACTCGAGACAAGATGATGAGAGGGGAGCTCCTGATACACAGGACAGTAAAAACAAATACAGCTGATCAGAAAAAGAACTGCTTTCAGGGAGTAAGGTGAAGAAAAAACATCCAGTACAAATGGAAACGTGTACTTTATTCAATGGAGACATTAAATTTAACATTAATGATTTTTTTAGTCTACACTGATCATTATCATAGACTTAAACAGCCCAGTACAGATTCATAATCCTTAACAGCTATTAAAATAGCTCATTTTTATCACTTTAACTTTTCCCAATACTTTTACTTTTAATGGTAAAATCATCCTTTAACTGTAACACATTGTGTCCACAGTAAACTGGATTTAACCAGAACACCAGTGTTGTTGGTTTTTAAGTACTGAGTAGTTAAAGTAGTTAATATTTTAATGGGGATGTTTCAAACCAACACCAAGTGGAATTTATGTCCCATCTACATCAGCATTACATCTGGCAGAAGACGGGCAGAACCACAGCTGTACATTGTCTGAGCTCCATAATTTGACTTTGTCTCGATCTTCTTATCAAAACAAACTGAGAAAATAAATTTAAAATACCCAGCAGTCCCTCAAGTTTCAGAGTGGATCCAATTCCTTATGCCGTTTTTCCACACGGACCTAGTCCACACCAGTCCACCCGGCCGCAGAGCGTTTCCATTACGATTTGTCGGACCGTACTGGTACACCTTTTGGACCTACTTCATTGTTGGGCCGGGCCTGTCGGGTCCAATGATTGGCTTGCAGCGAATGACGTCAGTACAAAGCGATGTACACAGTAATGATAATTACTGCCTCTCCAGGACGTCTCGTCGGGCATCCCGATTGGTGCCGTGAGTTTATTACTCATTATAAACCATAACCCGAGCAGCTTCACCGCCTTCCATATCGTCTCTGTCTTTACATTAAAAGAACGTTTTGTTTTGTTGCATGGTGTCGCTATCTATTATTTCTAGGAGGAATGCACCGGGGGACCCCTCCCACAATAGAGCGTCTGGACTGCATTTGCAATGGAAAAGCATTCCTGCAAAATAGAGCGCTCCCCGGCCGGTAGAGTACGGCGGACTAAGAGATAATGGAAAAACGCCTTTACATTCATTTTCATATTCATGATAATTATTAGCAAATAATCAAATGATAATTTCTTTTTTAAAAATGAATAAAAGTGTCTTTTTTTTCTTAAAAAAAAGCAGTTTTTTTGTCCATGTAGTTTCTGCAGCATTAGCTGATGATAGGGAGCCTTATACAAGTCTGTAAACAAAGCCTGAAGTTAAAATGAGCTTCAATGTAACAGAAGTTACATTTAGTTGGACTATAGCTCTGCTTAAACATCTAAACATGCTTAAATCTCACACACCTCTTTCTGGGTTGTCCTCTGAAATGCTGGGCTGGGAGAGGTCGTGAATGATTTGCTCTTTGAGAACTTTGGGGTCGTAGATGAACAGCTTGGCTCCCTCATCCATCAGATACTTGGATATGTAAATACTGGACGACTCCCTGAAACACACCCACACATACGAAAGCATCAACTCTGTGCAGGGTTACACTTTACAATGATACGTCTTTGGCACGCGTTCAGGTAGAGTAAATAATCAGCAGTGACTCTGCATGTTTGTACAAAGGTTACATTCCGCGGCTCGACACGTCCTGCTTACGTTCTTTTTTTTTTTAACAGAATTAGGAATAATACAGCAAATATGCACCAAACTGAGGACACTAACCTTGTGTCCCCTGTGTCTTTTTTAAAGGAGAAACCCAGTAGAGCAATTTTTTTTCCAGTTACAGTGTTAAATAGACAATCGATAATCCTGCAGGCAAAACGGCGTCTTTGATACTCATTCATGTCGATAACCTGAGGAGAACCGGAAGAACAGATGAAGAGGAGAAGGCAAATACAAAGAGCGAAGCCCACCAATCAGGTATTGTTCTTTGCATTCTCACCTGCTGCCAGTAAGAAGCCACCTCAGGCAAGTTGAGGGCCTCACACAGATACACCAGATTAAGAACGTCTTTCTGGAAGCAGCTCCCACCAAAACCTGCCCAGGGTGTCACAAAACGTTTCAGGCGTTAATGTTTCAACCTTTTATCAGAAATACTATTAAATGTTCAAGATTAAGTTGACAGTCTGGTAAAATCACATGTAAAATCTACTTTTATCTAAATGTTCTTTAATACTCTGGAAGCGGCAGCAAACGTCGCCAGACGAAACGTTAAATATTTTGCGGCGATGTTTCTTACCAACGCTGGCTTTAAGGAACTTGCTGCCTATTCGCTGATCCATACCGATCGCCTTGGCAACCTCTTCCACGTCAGCTCCTGTGGCCTCGCACAGAGCACTGATGCTGTTAATGCTGCTGATTCGCTGAGCCAGGAAAGCATTGGCTGCCTTTATAAAGACAAAAAAATGTTTGTTTTTTAAAGCCTCAAGACTAAAAAAAAAAGAAATAAGACAGTTATAAGCTGCTCTTGTGTTATTAACTGTTAAAAATAATTTTATGCTGTTTTCTCAGGATACAACAGAAATAAAACAATTTCTTATTGATATTTATCTATAAATAAATGAAGAGTTTAAGTGAAAACAAGACTATTAAAATATGGATTTTTCTCTCTAGACTCACCAGTTTGGACAGCTCAGATGACCAAGTGTTGGTGGTGATGATTCGCTCTTTGGGGACCCAGTGTTCGTACACAGCACAAAGCGCCTTGATTGCCCTTTGACCTTCAGCTGTTTCATCTCCACCAATCAGGACACGGTCGGGCTCCTTTAGATCCCGCACTGCTGTCCCTTCTGCGAGGAACTCTGGGTTGGACAGCACCTACAACAGTGATGTGCTTTTAGATCGGGAACATTTACCCAAGGAGGGTTTTAAGTTCGACAACATGCACCTGCAGGTTGAGGCTGGGTTTTGTGTTGGCGTCAAATATCCGTCTGATGCTTTCGGCAGCTCGCACAGGGACCGTGCTCTTCTCCGTGACAATCTTGTAGCCATCAGACACTTCAACGATACGCCGAGCACACGCCTCGATGAATTTCAGGTCAGCCGCACGACCCTTGCCCATCCCATAGGTCTTAGTCGGGGTGTTCACCTGTAAAAGATGAACATTCACTCAGTCAGTCATAAGTAGTTAAAGTGAGATTAAGCAGAATAATCGGGGGAATGCAGCACAAACGGATACTCACAGAGATGAAAACGAGGTCAGCGTCTCTGATGGCTGAATCTATGTCTGTGGAAAAAAATAAATTTTTCCCTCTGCATGATTCAACCACTTCTTTCAGTCCTGGCTGTAACGAGAGGAAATGGGAGTCTGCGTCAGTGAATGTGTGTCAGGGGAAAAGATTTCAGACATCCAAGACAAACTCAAAATGACCAACACTAGTCATGATGATGTAATACGCTGCGGTTGGGGTTGACGTCGAGAAGTTGCGACAACAATCTGGAAGTAATTTATGTCTCATTTATCCCATGATATGAAGAATAAGAATAATAGTTGAATGGTTGCTTAGCAACGTATTTTATATCAGTACAGTTATCTAGTTTAACTCAAGAAACCAAAAAAAAACATGGATTTTAAATAATGAGACCTGACTTCTGCAAGCCAAAGCAGCAATGATATCACAAGTTAATGGGCACACCTTGCAACTCGAGGTCAAAGGTGAAAGTGCAAAAGAGAAAAACGCAAAGCAATAACTCCTCCTGATAAACTGTGACTTACAACCTCAGATTATTAAACTGTGCCAGAAGTCACATGAACTCAATGATACGTGTTATTTTTATTAATAAAAAGGCTGATAAACTACCTCATAAATGGGCAAAGTGTCAGAGTTCCAGGCCTTGATGCGCGACTCATTAACGTCCACAACAGTAACCGTGATCTCTGGACACATGTGGGCGATGACGCTGCATGTTGGGCCTCCTACATATCCAGCTCCAATGCAACAGATCCGTTTAATCTGAAACATCTGTTAAAAGAAACACAAAACACAGGAAAATAAACAAACCTGGATTAAAGTCTGTATTTATAACTGCTAATGTCCAGCTAAATCAATCAGGTCTTGCTGTGTGGCTTAGTAGCAATTATTATTGTATAATAGTGTAATAACAGCCTTCTGCAACACTTCTTCACATTAACTATCATTGCAGTGGGTGAAATTTAAAGAAAAGGTATCATTTTCACAAATTTGTGAACTCAAATGCAAACAAATCCAAATTTCTCCTGATTTATTTCCAGTTGAACATACATATCTTAAATACACATGTCTGTATCTGCAGATGTTTGAGCCTTTAAACATCAGGTACTCTCAGTTAAAGAAGCTCATTTAAATTAAAATAGCTCAAAATCAACATAAAATACAATATTTTAATGATTAGTTTGAGTCATATCCTTCAAAAGGAAGTTTATTTCTAACCATCACTATTAAATAAAAGTTTCTTTGGTATTCCTCTACATCTGTCTAAACAATAATATTAGAAAACATCTGCTCAAATTTCCACCAGTCTGTCAGCACCACAGTGATGGTTCCCAGTCGTACCGTTACATCCCAGCAGAAAATAAAGAGGCTTTCATAATTTCGGTTCAGCAGCTCTTGGCAGGGAAGAAAAACGAGTCCTTCATCCCCAATACCTTTCAGCTTGTCCACGGAAGCTGCCTCACTGAGAAGTCTCACTGTTTGCGAGGTACCACACCAAAAAAAGCAAACCAGACCAGAGTAATTACTACTCTTTTCTTTCGAAACACCCACTGAATGAACTGAAATTAAATTAGCAAACTTTAAATAAATGGAGTCCCGTTGCTAGCTAGCAAATGGTTGCTAATGTTACGTTACCTTTTCCATCTCAAGAGTCCTTAAACTTCAGGAATGCGAAGATAAGGCTGATTTATCCGTTAAAGGGGATTATTGTGGGTTTAAAAAGGCGATAACTCCGGATAACACGGGGATGTAACAAATCACAGACGCCTGTTAAATGGGGGAAAACCAGTTCTGGACCGACAAACTCACTGTGGGAGTTCCTCTGGTAACTTTTCGGGGGACAGCCTTTAATTTAACGGAGCAGCTTCTGTCCAGCCACCCGGCTTTACGGCACCAAGCTTACGCACGCCTACTTCCGGCGCTGATTTTTCAAAATAAAGGCCTAGAATGAATTCTGGCTGAAACTAGGGTGTCCAGCTCCGGGTTGTGATCCTGCAAACTTTAGATGTGTAATATTCACAGATTGTAAAAAATAGGTAATATCATAAAAAGATCAAGAGAATTAGGAGAAATCTCTGTGCACAAAGGAACAAAATTAAAGGCTAAATCTCAAACTCAGCCAATAATGTCTGCTAAAAAGACATGATTCTTTACTGGAAGTCAAACTCTGTAAACTGGAAAATGCTTAATGGTAATATAGATTAAAATGGAATTTTTTTCCATGGAAACCATAGACGCACAGACCGTATCCATCACAACATCACACAGCAGATGAGTCTATCTGCTGAATCGGTCTCCCTGCACAACCTGTATAACTTCTGGTGTTTTACTGGTAATAAAATATGGGTTTATGATACTTGCAGACCATTGCATAATATTTCTATTTACTTTTACAAAGTGTGCCTGCTATTTGGGTGTTTGAGTTTAAATGGTATTTAATATAAGCCAGCCTGGACTTCAGTTGTAGTACAAATATTGTAAATACCATTTACAGATGGTTACACAATGTTGTCTGCTTTTAAGGTATTCTTACCTTAGTTGTCAATGTTTCTGATTAAAACACTGGTTTCAGTCAAACTTCAAGCTTCATTTTAAAAAAAACGATCACATGATGGATTCATGTTTTGTAAGAGCAGTTCTTAATGAGGACTTATGTCCAACTCCTTCAGCCTTTTCATTAAACTGATTTTAAATATGCACAAATTAATATTAAAAAAGAACAATCTACACAAAAAGCACATCCATAAGAATTTTATATTATTGTTTAAATTGTTTGCAGCAAATGCTTTTCTCTTCAGATCCTGGGTATTAACTGCTTTATGAAATAAATCGCCCGTTAAAAAAAACACTAACAAAGACAAAAATTAAAAAAAAAAAACTTCCTAGTTCAGAGGTCATGAGGAGTTTTAGGGCTTAACTGTGAACCAAACCCGTCAGGTAAATAAACAAGGTGAATAATAGTTTAATTCCTGGCATTAAATGTAGATTATTCGTGGTAATGACAAATAGTAATAACATTTATTTAAAAAAAAACATATCCTCAAATAGAGATCTCATTCTTTCTCACAACTTGTATAAACATATGTCAGAACGCCACCATTAAATATAAAAATATGTACATCTGCTGGTTGCTACAAAATCTGACAGAAAAGTTTAAAACTGTGATGTTTCAGAGTTCATTTCCGAAATGGTACAGTTTTATTTGGAGGACTCCACGGCGGAGGTGGACTGTCCCCGATTATTGCTTTAATACGACTTTCCTCTTTTTGTCTCTTCTGTTCCAGATCTTTTCTCATCTGTTGGGAAAAAACAGAAAATAATCATGAATAATAACTTTAAAAGTTTAATTAGCAGAAGCGTTTTCTTAGCCAAACGCTTTAGATTTTCCTCTTCTTTCCACTTTGGAAGAACTTACACTGAACTGTCTCCTTACTGTATAATAAGTTTGTTTTAACAAGTTTACTGAGTTGTCACACAACAGCCCACAAGCACGGAGGAGAGACTTGGATGGATAACCAAGGAATGATGACAGGAGGAATGATCCAAAGCATGGGGCTCAAAGTCAAAACCATAAACTAGAGATAATTACTGTATAAACAGCTGAGTAGACTGCACGCTACGCCGTCTGAGTTGCGTCACTTTAACTCTAATATTCCTGATATATATTTTAAATGTAAACCTCAAAAGAGGTTCTTTACTCCATTGCATGTGGGAATTCTCTAAAATTATGGCATTTAGGAAGAACATGTTGGACATAATCAGCCAAATCATCTGTGAAAAGATGCCCTTTGACCCAAAACCTTTACAAGTTAACCCACATTCATATACAAACCTTTATCCACATATATGAGCAAAAGTATGAGGAAAAAATGTTGATCCTTACTTAACTTAATGTTGGTGTGGCTGCACTGGAACATGATTTACCTACTGAGGGAGTAATAAAGGTTTCTCTTATCTCTATTAACATCTATCTTTTGGAAGTATGGCGATGTATAGCTAAGTGAAAAAAGCCACCTGTTCCTCAGTAAAATGGCTGTTTTCTATGGATGTGATCAAACCCTGCATGTTGCTTGCTAATTGTTGGGATGTGATCCACATTCCCACCATCTCAGAAATGGAATAAGCAGCATAGAAAACGAATGGATGATCAAAAACAAGCTTAACAAGTTTTGAAGTACTTTTTTTTGTAAATTTATGGAAAATAAAAATATTATCAATGGGTGGAATGAAAACGATTTGAGTTGATTTTTTGTGGCCACCATTAATGTTTATGATGAATGTTTGCAAAGTGTGTATTAGACAGATGATCTGTCTGTATGTGAATGTGGGTTAAATAAACTTCACATGCACTGATTCACACTGCACTGGTTCATTTCTGTCTAATGTTTTCTGCAGATCTTCAGCTTTTGTTTGGTTGCATTTGCTTTTCCTCATTTATGTTTTTGTAAAAACAGAAAAGAATGAAAATGAATGTTTGAAAAAGTACAAATTACTTTCCACTGAGGATCCTAAACGTGTAAATAATTCCTAAGCTGGTGTTTTCCACGTCTGAGAACATGTGTTTCTGTAACAAACTGGATTCATCTGTGGTTGTTTTCCTTACCAGCCAGTTTTCATACATCTCTAAAGACATTTTGTCTCTTTCTTCTTTCATGTATTGCTCCTCTTCCACTTTAGTTTGGATTTCTTTGCGTTCCTCTGCAAGTTTTTCATGGAGAACGTGTTTCTTCTTCTGGCACCTTAATAGAGTTAAAAAATAGAAAGAAAAAATAAATAAATAAGAATAATAAATGCCGTAAATAAAATAAAAAAGTTGGCTGTTACTCCCATCTACTGGTTGACAAGCCCTCTCAACCAGCATTACTGATTTTAAGGTCATTTTATTAGTTTTTAAATGTCTTAATGGTCTTGGACCTTCTTATCTCTCAGATCTGCTTTTACC
>JBAMHX010000005.1:7519113-7534803 GCA_037177515.1 Pseudomugil tenellus
AACAGCAGCCAGACAATCATTCTTCCTGCAACAATGCTGGACAAGACAGGTTAAAAAAAAAAAAAAAAAAAAAAAAAGAAAAATTCAGTAGCCTAAATGTACTTCAAGTACTTATGTATGAATAAAAAGCCCCCCCCCCCCAAAAAAAACAGCCAAGCAGTAGATTTTAAGTCTTTATTTTTTTTGTTGTTGTAACAAAAGTGCATAGTTTAAGCCCTTTGACCCCTAGTTACAGTGTAATGTGAAGTCTCTCCAAACAGTCCACTCATCTTGGTGATGCATCATGGGTTCACCCCCAGTCACTGGTTCACCCTTTCATTTAAACACATCAGCTTATGATTGATCTAATATGTATTCCCTCCAATCCCCTATCTGGAAAGTTTCAGTACAAAATTATATATATATATGCTGAAATAGTAAGAAGTATTAATATTCCATTAATCAAATATGTTACGGCTCTGTACCCTTCAATCCAAAATGTAACTAATAAATTTTCTGACATCACAGACACTCAAGTAACAAAGTCCTGATGAACTTCCAGCAACAAAGTAAAAAACAGATGTTCACAAAATACAGTCAGACTCTGGAAAAGAATCTTCTGGCTGCAGAATGCTTAATCAGCGGAGGCTCTGAGATTAATGTGTCATTTAAATTGGATAAAATAGAAAGGAACAATTTTTTTTATTACAAATAGGTTTACTCCATTACTGACTAAAGACCCACAAAAATACACATAAACAAAGAAATCACGAAAGGCTATTGCAGAACGTACGTTTAATCTTTTTACTTGTGCGCAAAACATCTGTTTGCGAAAGTGCTCTAATTTTCAAAACAATAAATGCACATTGGCACCGTCTAAACACACATCTGCACAACAGTTCAATGTGTCATTTTATGATACAAGAGCTGGAAGTAGAAACTTTGGATTGCTTGGATCACTTCAGACTCTTTTCATAACAATGAGCTTCTGTTTTTTTTTGGCTACAATTAAAGTTGTTTTGTCTGCAAAACAGTTACAGAACAGCCAAAACCAATTTATAAGTGTAAAAAGTTTGTGCTGCATTTATGGTCCAGAAATAATACCTAGTATTTTATTTAACATTTTAAAGATTTTACACACAACTCTGCTGTCACACAAACACACCACGGTATGGGACAGGGCTATTATGGACCCAATTCTTTACTGGTTCTGGTCAAGCCCCACGCAGTAAACATGGAAGACTAAGTCATTTCATACAATATAATTGTTACTGTAAATTAAATCCCAACACAGAGAGTAATCAAAAATAGATGCAGGAAATTCTGTCATTTTGCTGGTTTCTTAATGCACCTGATTTAATGGCATCATAACCTTAAAGCGGAGGCAATGGAAGACACCCGATTCCTCCACCTAGTCACTCAGAACGCAACAGAACCAAAATGTAACCTCATATGCACTCAAGCTTCCCGCTTTCCTTCATTTTGAGTTCAAGTCGCAGTTTCTGCAAATCCGTGAGCAGCAGAACTGGAATCGGGCTCCAACTCCACAAGCTGCCCCACCATCTGATTTAAGACATGGTGAAGTAGATAATGGCGCCAAACCCATATATCAATACACCAGTTTTAATAAGACAATCCTGGCTTAGAAGGAAAGATGTAGGTATAAGTCAAAAAGCAAAATAAAGCGCTGTAACAAGATTATTAGAGAGAAAAAGAATAAAAAAAATTAAAAAAGGATGTGAGTGAAGGCTGACGGGAGTCCTGGTCGGTTTCAGCCAACTGTGCACAGCAGGTGGATGATTGTTGATGGTCGGGTCCAACGTTAGTCGACAGGTGGTGCTGGGGGCTCCCTTCTATCGCTCTGGAAAGAAATAAAGAACCGAAACTGAAACATCGTCAGCCAAGAAGATAAACAACCAACGACGGTAGAGGTAGACACCATGTGGGGGAAAATGTAGCCTTACTGCAGGGATAAAAAGTCAGTATGGCCGAGACCAGGATGATGTGTTGTTAAGGGTGGGGAGGCACGTCCGGTCCTCCAGATCTACCATCCTGCAGCTTTTAGATGCAACACAGCTGAATTAAATGGTAGAATTCCCTCATGCACATGTCATTCACATGTCACAGGCCTGATAACAAACCATCCATCTGATTCAGGTGTACTGGAGAAGTTTCAGGATGGTAGATTCCAGAACCAGACTTTAAGCTAAGATATGACATTATAATGTTAAGTACGTACATTATTGGGTCCAGTTGGTTTGCCTGTAGGACGGGGTCCCCTGAGACTGGATGGGCGTAGTAGAAACAGGACCAAAGTCACCACGACCCATCCCATTAAAACCATGGGGAGGGTCAGGTCCCCACCTCCCACTGTCCCACTGGGTCCTGGCACTGTGCAGAAATAAAAAAAAACTTTCACACATGCATTTCCTCATTTTAGAAATGAGCGCTGCATTTCCACTCTGACATGAAAACGTCAAAGTGTCTATTAAAGAGGTGTGTATACATACACTCCTGAGGGCACTCTATGTCTGTGCAGTAGGACTGAGATTGCCTGAGCTGGAAAAAAGATTAGAGGAGGAAGGTGTTAGTGCCCTCTTCTGGGAAAACAGATACTTTTCAATTGGCATTATATATTATAATACTTTCCTTATTATAAAAGCTCTGTTTTCTGAAGTATATCATGTAAATTGACTGGGAAAAGATGCATTATTTATTTTAAAAATAGTCTGAAATGCCTCAATGTAAGCAAATAAGAGCTCAGACTGGTTTCGAGCTCTCAGCCAACCATTACCTGCCATGCAAGTTTTACCACAAAAAGCAGAGATCATGTGGAAAACTTGACAAAAGACTTGCTTATTATAAATCTGATCACATCTTTAGGAAAACTTATATCACTGCTTCACACAGCGAGGCATCTTTCCAGGACGGGACAGACAGGATCGTAAGACAAACACGGAGCAGGAACCAGGATGTGGTGCCTCGGTGTCACTCAGTTTTTATTTCCTTATCCGTTCCTCTGAAAAGCCTTTTAAAAAGGTGAGATGTACGTCTTTGCTTCCTTCTCTACATTTATTCACATTACATTCCTGAAATACTTCAACCCGCCCCTGCACCGAAACAACAACCCTGCTGAACCGTCCATGCCCATTTCGTGTGACTTTAAAATCCTTTTGCCGCTTACCAGGTTAATGAGGCGCCTCATGGCATACTCCTGGGTGCAGATGCACTCACATGGGTCAAAGCCTCCCTCCGCCATTTATCACCAGACGGTTTCCACCTTAAAACAGAAGCACTGCATACATTAACAAGCGAGCCGACCCTAACGCTGCTGGCCGTAAGTGCTGTGTTGTGTTGTTGTTCTGCAGACGGGGAGGAGACTGTTCCGCTAAGGACAGTCATCACATATTATTACCATAACAACACTGAACGCTTATATGATAGGGGCTTTTACTTACTGTATTTGTTTTTTCAAGCTGTTTCTGAGTCAAGGAAAGTGAGGTAAGAAATTTATAAAAAGAAAAAAACAAGGGCGTTCCAAATATTTATCATGTTCATTATGGACATCTAACAGCATCCTAAAGAGTTGATTAAAGCGTCTGAGTATCAAGCTGCATTAAAGGTCGGCTGATAATGATTGTTTAAATGACAGAAATGATAAGAGCAGCTTTGCAGTTCATCCAATCATAAATAAAGCCAAAACAGAGATTAAAAAAATCCATTACTTGTGATTTAAAAAAATACCATCATACTGGCTGATTAACTGCTCAATCGGGCGACCTCCACAAGATCTATGCAGGACTAATTGACCTCGACACGATTATCTCACGGTGAGGATAAAGAAGGAGAGAAAAGTCTACCAAGTGAGGGATGTAGAGAAACACAAACTGTGGAGAAATGTTCAAATGATGAATCTGAACATATGCAATGGCTGACGTGTGGTTTATCAGGGACCCTCCATCCAGGTCCTCGAGGACCGAGACCTGCTGGTTTTCCAAGTCTTCCTGCTAGAACACACCTGACTTAAATCGGTGTGTATTTAGCAAACGGACTGGTCTGCGTCAGAGTCAGGTGTGTTCCAGCAGGGACACTAGAAAAACCTGCAGGATGCCGGCCCTCGAAGACCAGGATTGAGGATCTCTGGTTTAAATGACACGAAAAACACTTTATTCACCCTTTTTCAGGGAAATTCAAATTAATAACATGCAAATTCTGTCTGCTTGGTGCACCACTGTCACTGTTGTAGCACAAACTCACTCTTTGCAACAAAAGAAGTAGCTCATCATTCACCAAATTTCTTAACCAGTTAATGTTAAATGTATCATAACTGATGCAGGAACAACGTAGACAGTAACATTTTAACTAACTTTTGTACACAAATGTGCATTCAGTGTCTGCTGATTTTTATTCTATTAAACAAGGATCTATTAAAAAGAAAGAAAAATTAGTTGCTAGTTTAAATGATGTGCTGTTTCTGGGACATCTGCTGGCGCTCTCCAAAGCCCAAGTAATGCCAAGAATAAGATCAGTCAAACAGAGAGAGGATCTCTAACATGTAGGACGGGCAAAACACAAAGCAAGGGAACTTTAAACCTTTTCTTCCCTCTATCATGATAAGAAATGTGAGATCCTGGGAAAATAAAATGGTTGAGCTTTGAGCACTAAAGGAATATCAGGAAAACGCATGACTATGTTACCATAAGCAGCAATACAGTGACCATTAAATAGTAAATAAAGTAAATGATATTCCTTTTATGATGCTTACATCCTCATACAGACTTTGTCCTCAACTATTTAAGCTCGACTTTCAACACAATTAGAGTTTGTTAAAATGGTTGTCCAGCCAGATCCCATTACATTTAATTTTTGGTATAATGGAAAACAGTAAATACTACTGGAATCAACATGAAATCTAGAAAATGTGTCACTCTTAGCGAAAAAAGGGAAATTATACAGATTTTTAAGTTTCACAGTTTGTGGCTCCTCGTGTAGAAAAGCCTGTCGTAGCGGAACAAGGCTTTAATTCCACTCTTAATTTTTTCCCTCTGCAGCTATGAACCCTGTTTTCATTTAACTCTTATCCAGTCACAGCATGCTAATCCTGTTCTTTTTCATTTTATGCAACAGCGGCATGGAAATGTTTGGTTTGTATGCTTGTCTGTTTGTTTTATTGCCATGTCCATCACTGAACTTCTTCAAACAAAAGTGCTCATAATAAAGAGAAATGGCAACATAGTGAAGCAGCAGCATGTATCACATGATGTTGTGAGATTTCCAGGAGGATGTCATGTTGTAGTGTGTATTAAAGTGTATAAATGTCTGTCTAGTAGACAGTGATATCTCTTAGGGCTGGTGAATTAGATCTGCAGACAACATGACAATGTACAATAAAAGTTTGTGGACAATAAATCTGTAGCTCTGGACTTTCCATAAAGGAGGAAGTCCCAGTAATTCAACTCACAGACCTTTTAGAGAGTTCCAGAAGGAAAGCTATGACAGTAAATTGCTGGATTGTATTAAATGTCTACTTTATTCATAATAATAAAGCCCAGTCCAAGTAGAAATTATATTTTTGCATAAACATTAAAAAACGTAACAATTCGGCTTCAAAGCAACACATTAAGGTTGATAAATTAATCAGTGAGAGCTGTAATTCACAGATACGATACAAATTTACACAAATTAAGTTTAGGGCAAGAAATAACAAATTAACAAGAAATATTACTAAACTGTTCAAAGATAAAGATGGAGGACACAACTTAAGGGGTAATCGAACCTTAAAAACATTAAACGTGCAAATAAAGAGATGTTTGTGTTTCCATATGTGGTGTTTGGGTGGCGAATATTTTCACCAAGTACCGAAGAGTGTAGAAACAAAACATTTGAAGTATAAAGAAATGGTATTTGAGCCACACAGGAATGAAAACTTTACTTTTCAGGATGTATAACATTATGTTTTATTCGTTTTGTATTTTCATCATAAAAGTGACTGACCCATAATTAAGAATACAGAATAGAGAGGGGGTGTGATTTCTAAGTGTATACTTCTACCCACTCCTTTTCATACGAAGAATTCAACCATAACCAGCCGATGGAGCATACTGACGCCTTACTTACTTACTTACATCTATTTGTTGTTATATTTGTTCCAAGGTCCCTGTTTTGTTTTTTTTAACCAGGAATTTTTTATTTCATGTTTTGTTGAAGTGTCCAAAATAAATAATATTCAACCATAAGGTATTAGAGATAAAAAAAATAAAACAATTAGATTTTTTAAAAGAATTATTTCTTACTTTTGCAGACATTTTCTTTAGTCCGACCACATAAAACTAAAAATAGTATTTATGGAAAGTGAAAACAAATGAAGATGACTGTAAAACAGTATTGTTACTCAACTGAAAAAAAAAATTATTTGCAAAGAAATTTCTCATATTACCTGAGAGTCATGGAACAGTCAGTAACTTTATTTTTCAACCAGATAATGTTTAAGTGAAATATAATCTAAACACTGTGTCTGTCATTGCGGTGGAATTCAAGGCTTATCTGTTAGTTTTGGCACCTGACATGTAAATGTGAGATTTCTGGGGGTTTGCACATCTGCAGATTGAACCAAGTGATTGGTTTATTTTGACGCAGCTGAAAGCTAATAAGCTATCAAAGCAACCACAACCTCTTAGTTAAACATGAACATAACTGCTGGCGAACTCCTTTAGCATTGCTAGCTTCCTGCTAATCTAGTCTGCAAAAAAAGAAACTCTCAGGCACTTTGGTTCTTTTTCTTTGTATCAGTGTTCCTGGCTGGACGCTGTACACATTTCTGGTAAAAAAAAAATATATAAAAAAAGGAATAAAAACACGACTTACTTGAGCTTTTGGACTCTCGGAAATGATATTTGTCCTTAGCAGGCCTGCGGTGCTGCTGCTGCACTGCTGTTCCTCTGAAAACCCGTCTGTCTGCAGATTTGTCAACCATCCGTCTGTTTTGTTTAGTACACGTGAGCCAACCAGCTATTCTTCACGACCAACATCCGGGTCCTCATGGGGGCCGATGATATACGCGTCTCCCATTGGTCCAGACATTTGATTGACAGGTATTCTCTTCAATCACAATAAGAAGGAGCGGACCATCCGGAAAGTAAACAAACAGTCCAGCTGCTTGTCAGTATACAGTGGCAGATTCATTTAAAACATTTGTTCAATTGTATAACCAAATATAGAGAGACGCATTTGGTTAGAATAGTTCATCGAAGTGTAGCAAATGAGATACTTTACCTCTATAATATGTGTTTTTTCCACTGCTACCTATTAGCCATTCTACTGCATACTCATTTTTATTAGTGACAGATTTATTGAGATGTCAACACTATTACACAAAAGACAAAAATTGCACATCAGTTTAATACATTATCAAACCTTATTTTATATATTGTTTCCCCAATATCTTACAAAATATCACTCATAAAACCCAATTGTATTATACTTTGTTACATTTCAATTGATTTGATCAACAATAAACATGTTGTCTATTGATTCATTACAGCTCTGTCAAAATGAAAGTGTGAAAAGCAGGTTGACCATCTAAAACAGAAGCATAACAATGTTGCTCAAGAAGGAATTTTCCCCCATTTTTTTGTATATTAAGATCTAAAATAAGTAGATTAAATCTGCCTCACATGGAAATACACAAATTCAGTTGTCCATGTCAGATGTCACCTAATGTGGGGCTCAGAAAGGTCGAGTAATTTATTTTTAAGTGTCGGAGATGAGTCTGTTGTTTGCAGAAGTCTTATAATAACTTCATGTAAAATGTCCCAACTATTATCTGAATAAAATCAAATGAACCTTTACGGTCATTTTAGATGTAACGACCTTAAAGCTTGCATTCGTGGAGACAATGTGTGTCCAGCACATGAGAAATGCTCTGAATGCACGTTTCAAAAGAACATTGACCCATGTTTTCAGCCAGTCATTTAAAGCTCATTAATGAAAGTTCCAGCTTGTGCTCCATGCGGCAGCTGTGTGTGCATGTTCTGGACTGAATGACGCTGCCTGTCGATGGCAACGGTGGGATCCCTCTAAGGTGAGAGGAAGCGCCACACGGTGAAAGTGAAAGAAGCTTCCTTCAAAGAAGAAAAAAAGCAGACTCTATACTCAGATAAAACCGGGAGAGAGGCCCCGGGTCAACCTTCAAGGCAGCAGCAGTTCCGTGAAGAAGGCACAACCATGGCTAACATCGCTGTCCAACGGATCAAGCGAGAGTTCAAAGAAGTTCTTAAAAGCGAAGAGGTGCGTTCACGGTTCTCGCTGTTTTTTTTTTCTTCTTCTTCTGTCCAATTCCGTCCCTATTCTTTGTTTAGACTTTATTGAAATGTGTAGTGCCAGTAAGTCGTTTAAGATGGAACTAAATTACCCAGGGAAGTCCTGGTCCGGTGTTGTAGCAGGTCAGGCCCGAACAGGAGAACTTTAGCTAGCTAGCTACCTCTCCTGTTATGTCAGGTGGGTGCGTTCAGGAAACACCGGGGATTCAGGCCCCCCTGTTCCCAACAAACAATACCGCATACCCTTTGAGTAAACACCGACCTAAAACTAACCTACTTTGAATGAGCTGTCACTTATGACCCATTTGCAACTATTATTTATCTCATTCATTTATGTCACGATAGAATATCAGCATTACGTCTTGCTTAAGGAAATGTTTTGCCATTTCATGTTAGTTAGCATTAGCATGTTGTGTTGTAGTCTAAGGTCCAAAACACTAAACAAACTTATCGGTTGGTTGTGTTAATTGTGGAAGGGCTGTGACCATTTTTATAAGATTTACATAGCCTTTGTACCTGTCAGTTCAAGTTATCATCTATTCGTTAACTTTTGCTTGTAGGTGCACTAGCTAGCTAGCTGTTTTGCTAACATGAGTGCCCCTGTTCTCCCCTGATACTCATACAGACTTATAATTTATTTATTAAATTATATAAACTGTTTACCAACAGCATGTCCATACCTTCATGTTCACAAGCTGAAACCTGATTAAATATTTGACACAATGACAGCATTGATTCATGTAAAGATGGATTTATTTTGTGGTTATTTGCCTGTTATTTGTCTCCCAGACAAGCAAAAACCAAATTAAAGTTGACTTGGTGGATGAAAACTTCACAGAGCTGAGGGGTGAGATAGCAGGTCCTCCAGATACACCATATGAAGGTACTGATATACCCCTAAATTTGAATGCCAATACAGAAATGTTGTGATTTGTGATGCTTAAACTAGTTGTACTATCATTTCTCTCCAAGGTGGCAGATACCAGCTTGAAATAAAAATCCCAGAAACATACCCATTTAACCCACCAAAGGTATGTGTCCATCTTTTGTTTTTGTTTTTTCCAAGAAATGAGGATTGTTTGTCTATTGGATGTGATGTTAATTTGAACACAGATGTGTGGCAAACTAAAGGAAATGCTTAACCTTTGACCCTTACAGGAGGACGAGTTGGTTATTATTCTGTAGTTTGTGGATATATTGGGATTAAACAAAACAGCCTGTTAGAAATGACATTATTCTATCTATACGATGTGAAATTACTCTGAAAAACTTTTTTTTCTGTCATGATATCCTAACTAATCACCTAATGAAGAGCATGGACATTTGGATGCTGTTGGGTATAATAGTTAGAGAGATTTGTAGAGCCAATATCGGTTTTTTTGATTCTTTATTTTGGAAAGTACACAATATTTCTCTTACAATTATCATTTATACATTTTTCCATTAATTTGGGATTAAAGATCTTTTCGAGCACAACGTAACATGTGCAGCAAATATATAACCAATGAAAATAAAAAACCCTTTACCCCATGTTGTATTAAGAAATACCAAAAAAACCCAAAGTAAACTAAAATAATAATAACATGTAGAGCAAATATCAATGCGTTGGTACGTTCTCCAGTTTGTCAACCGTCTGTACACCAAGCATTATTTTAGTTGGTGATGTAGTTGTATAAGTTCATGAAATAGTGACATAATAATCTAAAATACTCCGAACAGATGATGAGATATTGTGTGTTTCATGACGGCTACTTGTCACCATCAGGAAACATACTGTGGCTTTGTGGACTGAACGACTCCTGTCCGATACTGATCACCGTAATCATACCTAAATGAGCGATGCATCTTCTTACAGAATGAATATTAAACACATGAAATGCTTTACTTCCTTTAGGTGCGTTTCATCACTAAAATCTGGCATCCTAATATCAGTTCTGTGACGGGAGCAATATGCCTGGATATTTTAAAAGATCAGTGGTGAGTGAGCCGTATCTAAACTCTCGGTCTGCTGTATTCAGAGAGCGACTAGACGTGCTGCAACGTTTAATCTGTCTCGCGCAGGGCAGCTGCTATGACCCTGCGGACGGTGCTGTTGTCTCTACAGGCTCTTCTCGCTGCAGCAGAACCAGACGACCCGCAGGATGCAGTTGTGGCAAACCAGGTTGGACAGACTTTGTTTATTTTGTTCTTTTTTTCTTGCTACAATACTGTTCTTGTTTTCTAATTCATCAACCGAAGTTTATAGACTGCCTGGCCAAAAAAACCTGAAGGGTTTGGGACTGGACAGCAGTGTAGCCTTAAAAAAGCCACTAATCGGTGAGGCTAACTGCTAAAAAGGTTTAAGTTAGCTAGAAAGCATAAAGATTAGACTCTGGAGCTGGAAGGTCATGCATCAGGGTGAGAAGATGAAGTGATGCAGGCATCATGCTTAGTGTTACTGTACCAGCTTTGGGGGGGGCAGTGTGATGATCTGGGATTGCTGCAGTTGGTCGGGTCTCGGTTCAGCTACAGCATGAGCTCGAAGAATGAGGTCAGCTGATACCTGAATATACTGAGCAGGTTATTCCATCACTGGATGTTTTCTTCCCTGATGGTACGCGCTTATTCCAAGAAGACAATGCCAGAATTAATTAAGCTGATATTGTGAAAGACCGGTTCGGGGAGCGTGAGGCATCATTTTCACACATGGATTCATCAGAGTCCGGACCTGAACCCCACTGAGACTCTTTGGGATGTGCAGCGGTCAGACTCTACCATCATCAATACGAGATCTTGGTGAAAAATTAAAGCAACACTGGATGGAAATAAATCTGACATCGCAGAAGCTTAACCCGGGTTCCTACGGTCATGAAAAACCTGGAAAAGTCATGGAATTTTAAAATACAGTTTCCAGGCCCTGAAAAAGTTATTGAAAATATTTATTCTGTCAGAAATTTTGATAAAGTCATGGAAATATATAATCTTTAACCAAGTAAAATTGAAGTGCTCAAAATGCTTTTTGCCACAGATCGTTTCTATATTTCGGTGGTGAATAAAGTTTTCTCAGTGTGGCAGAGCGCATGCGCTTTTGCACTGCTGGCATGCTTACACGTGTAGAGGAGACCTCTGTTTCCTCTACACGTGTGCATATTCTGAAATTAAAATGTACTGAAGTGCGCCTGTCTGGTGTTT
The DNA here is from genome assembly GCA_037177515.1 of Pseudomugil tenellus. NCBI lineage: Eukaryota > Metazoa > Chordata > Actinopteri > Atheriniformes > Pseudomugilidae > Pseudomugil > Pseudomugil tenellus. Next base: position 7,530,582 of record JBAMHX010000005.1, read on the forward strand.
TTTGGTTTTACAGTCACCATACTGTACATTTTAGACGTAGACCTAATAGAGCCTAAGTCACCATTTTTCCGCCCAAAGCGCCGACCTCTAACGAACACAGGATAAAACTATTTCATCCTCTATTGCTTCTATTTGTTTAGAGTGTTTACGTGCCATGGGCCCTACCAGAAGGCGCAAGATTTAGGATCTCTATCTTACGTAGTGTCTTGATAATCAGTTTTTGTTGGTCATGGAAATTCCGTAAAAGATTTTGGAAAAGTCATGGAAAACCACTGGTGAAAAAGTGTAAGAACCCTGTTTTTGGAACAATGTCACGGCGAATGCTGCCGTAATCAAAGCTAAAGGCGGTCCAACGACCTTTTTCTTGCTAGTTGTTGGTCTGCAGATCATTTAAAGCTTGAACCTTCTGTTTATTTCCTCAGTATAAGCAAAACCCAGAAATGTTCAAACAGACTGCAAAGCTGTGGTCGCACGTCTATGCAGGCGCTCCCGTCTCCTGTCTGGACTACACGCGAAAAATAGACAAACTCTGTGCCATGGGCTTTGATAAGGTACGATTTTCATACTGAGCATGATAAATTACTCCGTTTAAGTGTTTGTTGGACAAATTTTGAAACACTTATTTGAATTTTTTTCTGATTTATTTCAGAATGCAGTAATAGCCGCTTTGTCTTCAAAATCCTGGGATGTGGAAACAGCGACGGAGCTGCTCCTCAGCAACTGAGACCCATCCAGGTGTGAAGATACCTGGAAAAAAAAAACACAGACACAGCATCGTCTCCTCTCTGGCACCATTCCACCATTGCCTTTTGTTAGCGGACACCCTCCTTATGTTCACAGCAGTCTGAGACTTCTTTTATGTCACGCTACGAGTTCCACACCTGTAGCGCGCGGTTGCCAACATATTCACCCCCCTGTTGCCTGTGTCATCTCATCAACCCATTAGACCCAGTCTTTCCTCCCTCTCAACTTGAAACGCGTGCTCTTGTAATCCGCTCAAACCTTAAACCCCGCATCTTGTCTTCCGCGCCCCGTTTGGTTTGATTTGAAGCGTCTTTCTCGTGCTTTGCTCAGGCAGCTGCTGTTTGGTGGGTTTTGCAGGGTAAAATTCAGGGGAGTCCTGCACGCTGCTCTACTTCCTGCCGCAGTGAGTTGGGCTGTGTGTCTTTCTCCTTTACGGACTTTTAATAAGTCTAGCTGGATTAAATTTACTTGACTGGATAGTGCTGTGCATGGGCCATGTACTGGTTGTTTTTCATCAGATATTTCAATCCACTGCAGAAGTTTGGATGTATAAATCTTTTCATTTTGTATCGCACATCATCCTCCATCTGCACAGGAAGAAAAGTTATCTGTAAATAGACGTGTTCCTTTTTAAAATGCAATGGGGATATACTTTTTTTTCTTACATGGACGGCATTGTAAAAAATATTTTAAATATAAACTATGGCTAGTTTACGATTTATGAAGATATCTTTTTATGCTATGATCCACAAGAGATCCCTCTGAATGTCCTTTTTTCCTTCTTCCTCCCACTTTGTTTGTAGAGGGGGGGTCAGCCGAACTCTAGGCCCTAATGGTAGAGGGTGGGGGACGTAAGAGCCAGCACAGGCCCCTGCAGATCATTATGTGCCACCTTTTCTGCTACACAACACTCTTTTTGGGGGTATTTTCTTATTCCTGCATGTTCTGTTGCCTTTATTTTATTTGGCCAACTGATGTGATGCGTTTGTTTTAACATCCTCTCACAACTTGATAGGATGTTTTAACATCTGCTTGAAAAAGCTGCCAAACAAACCCAGTTTTGAGTTTGGTGTGGGCTACCGGAGCATTTTTACTTTTAGTTTTTTAAAAATGAGCCTATTTGCTGGAATATGATTTGGTTTGACGAACAGATCTGCTCTTTGAATGTCACTGCAGACTTAATTCGCAGCGCTCTGGTTTTTCAGTAAGGACGCTTGGTGATAATCTGCCCAATGTAACCATTAAATCAATAAAAAAAATAGCATTTGATCAAGATTTTGGCTGTTTATCAGCGTACAGGGTGATGCCCTAAATTCTCAAATATAAAAAACTACAAAGCCAAACGTTTAACTTGTTTTGTGTAGCAAGAGACTATAAATCTGTTGCATTATAGGACAAAATAAAGTGACTGGGGAACCCTCTCTGCTGACAGTGAAGCACGTTTACAGTGGCAGCAAGAAATGCACATAATCTCCTTGCAAACATTTTGTTTTGCTTAATGAAGTGCAATGTTGTAATTACTGGGGGGGTGCCATTCATGGCTGGATCTACATCTGAAATAAAGGGCAGAGACAGACACACCCCTTCCACTCAGTCTTCCTGGTGTTCTCGTTATGTACAATATTGCACGATAAAGCCTAAAACAAAAAGGGGAAAAAAGGGAGCTGCACCGGTTTCTCCGTTTGGATCGAGACCCTTTTTCTTCCCAGGAAGCAAGCATCAGCAGTACAACAAGCATGGTTATTTATTGTGACAGTGTCATGTTGATTTGATTAAAAAAAGTGGAAAAAATAAAGTACTTTGCTTGTGTTTCTGAAAACTGCATTTTAAAACACTGTTCAAGACAAATTCACTGCACAGTAACATCTAAAAGCATTTATTCTTTTGGGGGGAAAAAAATTAAATATGAGAATAGGCATAATTTTAACTACATCAAAAAAATAACCCGTCACTAAAACAACCCGCACGGTAGCAAACAGCTTAGAGAAGTATTCAGGAATGTTTGACTTCTTCCAGGTACACATTGGAGATAAATCAAAAGGCCGTAAGAAGCACGCCAAGCGGCAGATAAGACAAAACGCAGGGGTTTTACCTGGAAATGTGGCGCCAAAAACCCAGCACCGAACATAGCAAAGTTATAAAAAAATCTATTGGAAGCATTGACCTTTCCATATTTGTGTAATTAGCTGCAATCAACTGTCTTGAAAGTTGCACACATATTTACAAACTATTGCAAAAGCGGTGAGCTTTTACAATCTGACACAGAGGAGGAGGAAGAAGTCAAAGAGTCGGCAGGGTGGGAACGACCCCAGGAAATTTAATAGGCAACAATCATAACCAGATTAAAACGTTTGTAAAATGTCCATCCTGTATTTTTTTTTTCTTTTCTTAAAAATGGCTCCATAAAAGAAGCAAAGAGCAACCAACACAAAGGAAAAATATGTTTCTGTGTAAGATCTACATACAGCGAGCTTCGATTCATGACTACAAGGTGTTTAAAACCTTCTAGGAAGTCAGTGTGTGTGTGTGTTTGTATATTCAGCGTTTGTTTTAAAAAGGTCCATAATGTCTCCAGGAAAGCTTTAATTGTCGAGAGGAGCATGTATGTAAGGTTGGGTAGGTGCGAGGAAGGTTCTGGCCCATCGTCTCCAGTCAGGATTCTGCCTTGAACGTCTCCTCTTTACCTGAAAAACAAAGTACAACATAATGTTGTTTTTCAGGCTGTTTCCCACAATCAGAGTCAAACACCTTGTTTACAGCAAACAGACTTCAAACATCTAATGAATCTTTCGGCAAACTTAATCATTTTTCCTCTTTGCTCTTCAGAATAAACCATTTTCACACAAGTACATATACCAAATTAAAGCTACACTCAGACGCTCAATTCAATCGTTTTTGTGTCAGATCCATTTTTTCACATTACCAGAATAATTACAGTGAACCCACATGTGCAGAAGATCAATAATAGACAAAGCAGTTAGTTCTCATGGATGAGTTTCAAAGCTGATGAGCAGTGCAAATAGTTTCTCCCATTAGTTTAAACTTGTAGTTGTGACGATGCAGTTTGACGTCTTCGTCACATGAATTCCTGTTTGGGCCATCTGGCTGTTCAGAGCGCAGTCGCATGCCAAATAAAACCAGAGCTGTATTGGATAAAATGCCACATATGAAAGTAGCCCAGACCGGAATTTAAGATATCTCATTTCATGTCAGTCGACTTGTTCACACTGTTGTGGAAAAATCTCACTTCGGTCACTTCAGGGCAAAATGTATTTGGTTAGTTTCCCATCTGAACGCAACACATTTTCCAAAACAAAGTCAAATCTATGAAGGGATATTAAAATATTAAAACATGACAATAACTGTTAATTTCCTCTTAATTTATATTTCCTTTTAGTTTTACAAGTGAAATGAGTTGTCACATGAGTTATAAAAAAGACTGGCAGACGGGTTGTTTCTATATATACACACACACACA
>JBAMHX010000005.1:7534903-7555227 GCA_037177515.1 Pseudomugil tenellus
AATTGAATTGAATTGAATTGAATTGAATTGAATTGAATTGAATTGAATTGAATTGAATTGAATTGAATTGAATTAAATTGAATTGAATTGAATTGAATTGAAAAGTAGTCTTCAATAAAGTCTTTCGGATCATAGGAGAACTACAGAAGTTGAAAAGCTTGACTATATGTATAGACTATTTATTAGGAATATGATCATCAAGCTACAATTTGCAGTTGAAAACAATTTGAGCCTCCAAGTTATGCCACTTAGAGAAGGAATTAACTCTTTCTGTGCAGGAATTTTGAAAGTAAATGTAAATAATACTCAAAGATTTGGTTTGTTCTTACACAAAAATGTATTTTAACTATATATATTCAAGTAATAAAGCGTCCTCTGTATCAGTAGAAAATTCTGTTAAACAAAATAATATCTCCATACAGACCTCTCAAAAGTTATTCAATGTGCTTCATTTTACTTAAAATAATCTCTCTTAACTGGTGTCATCGGAACAAAAATAAGAAGTGAAATATCTGGGATGAAATAATAAAGAAATAATAAAGAAATGATGCTATTTCTACATTAGAAAATCCACAATCAATATCAGAGTTTAATAGGATTGTTATTTGGTTCTAAATTTGATCTGTTTTAGAATTAGGTTAATCACTTAATTAATATAATTGTTTCAACAACAACCACAAACTTTCTTCATTTTCCTTTGTTGTGTGTGTTTTATGATCTGGTATATTGTATATATTGATCAGTAGGCACAGTTGCAAGACAACATTAACCTGAATATTTACTTGACCTAACCTGCTTCCCTTCTTATTTTGAGCCACGGAGAGCTTATTTTTCTGTGTGCCCATCTTTAGCTGCAGATGACAACAAGACAAAAGGAAACATTCTTCCTCTGTGGAGCATTCAGCCTCCTCATAGAGCGCACAGGCTACCCATGATGGAGGGGGCGAGAGGAATAAGGAGGCTTTAGGGGGGTCTGTCAATAAGTATCGTACCTGTTATGGATGATCATGTCATTTTCCAATGAACAAGACATTTTACATCCACAAAATGCATAGGACAGCTATATTTTCCCCCATTAATTTGGCGCCCCCTGGTGCAGCGCTTTGCATCTGCTTTGTGCTCCACATGCTTCCTGTCACTATGAAATGAACTATGAATGGGTAATATGGGGGTAAATGCGCTGCGGAAATCTTCAGATATGGAAAAAAAAGATGAATACAAACAACACATACCTTTCATTCATGAAGATTGTCCCTATTTGAGATATTTCATCTAGAGGGCAGGGGCAAGAAATGGGTTCATTTACAAAACCTGATGAAGTTGTACCTACAATGCTGGGTTATGTTTAGAGTTTTTACATATATCTCCAGGTAAATATCTACAACTAAAGATCTATTAAGTAGGCAACAGGTAACATGGCTATATGGTTACGGAGTCGGATGGGACTGTTTTGGGAGGGGGTTAGGAGTGGACAATTCCCCCTGTAGTTCTTCTTTCTCCATTCTGGTTGTAACAAACATCTCACTAACATGAAGAAAATAAAGAAATTGACAGATAAGATACATTCATCTGTAACACAGGAACACTGTCTAATGTGAGTCCATTCGTGTCTGGAAACTGCTGCAGTTCTCTGGTTGCAGCTGCAAAAACAGCCCCGCCGCCAGATGGTGCACAACAAAAAGTCTGCAGTCTAGTTAAAACTTATCACCTATTTTTATTTTATTTTTTACCCCAAATCTAACAGGTAGGAATACAATGTTTAAAAAATAGTTGTCACTTTTACTGATTACCACTAAATTCAGCCCCATGACAGGCCTGTGCATAAAAAACTGACACAAAATAAAAAAAAATTCTAAAATCTTTTGAGAGCTTCTTAAAAACAAAGTTCCCTATACACTAATACAGCCAAAATAATGGCTGGATTTAGAGGGGAAATGTGGGTAGATGTCCACAAAAAGACATAATTAAATGATCTCCTAAAGGAGAGTTCTGATCCAGCTTAAGAGCAGTGGCACCAGTATAAGAAAATCACAACATAGAACTATAACATGAACATGTCTTACATTGACAACCACACAAAAAGAGTGTAGGGTAGCATGATGGCAAATATGCTATCAACCCATACACACACACACACACACACACAGTCGTGGACAATATTGTTGGTTAAAGTTAAAGAAGGAAAAACCCACAATTTTCACTGAAATCACTTCAAACTTAAAAAAGTAACAATAAATAAAATTATTGAAAATTAAATAATCGATATCAGTTATGAGTAGTTATCAGTTATTAAGTTATGGGTACCATCATTTTTGTCCAGGCCTGTTTCATTAGTTTGTTTTTTTAAATGATTATGTTAATCAGCAATCCAAAAGTGATGGCTGATTTTGATTATTAAATTTTAAATACACTTTTATTTATTGTTACTTTTCTAAGTTTCAAGTGATTTCAGTGAGAATTGTGGGTTTTTCCTTCTTTAACTGAGGGGTACCAACAATTTTATCCACGAGAAGAGCGGGTGGCCGTTCTAGAAGATGTCTGATGTTTCTCCAGGTATCTGTTGGAGCCATTTCTCCAGTGTGGGGGACACGGCCCCCAGTGTTCTAATGACTATGGGTACTACTGTTGCTTTCACCCTGCAGGCCTTCTCCAGTTCTTCCTGGAGACCATCGTACCAGGAGAAACGCCAAAACCTGCAAGGTGATAGCTCTCGAGCATCGACAGACTTTTGGAAGGAGAGCAGGTTCTGGATGAACTCAAGTACAATTTTTCCCGCGTGTGATACAAAACACTCATCACAAGACAAGGACGGAGCACACACCCAACGATACGACTACGTGACGATCCAAAGCTTGGCGTCAGTTCTATTTGGCAAACTATTGTCCTAAATGTGTAAAATGTGAAACTTCTCACCTCTGCAGGTCAATCTGTCTCTTTGTCCCTTCATCGTTCTGCTGCTGCTGTTTTGACATCTTGATGTTGATGGGCTCTGCTGATGTGTTGGAGTCGGCCGCTCTCTTCCTGCCTCTGCCACCTCCACCCCCCGCCGCCGGCCCCTCCTTTTCAGCTGCTGCCGGAGCAGCGGCAGCCGATTTGGGAGGGCGTCCGCGTCGCTTGACAGGCGACGCTTCCGTCCTGGTTTCAGGAGCTGCTTTCTGACTGGGCACATCCTGAAAGACGTCGAGAAGCTGAGTAACAGTGCTGTACGCTGGAAAATACCGCCATCCCGCGCGGGCTCACCTTCTTCACCTCTTCGTTCTTGATGACAGGGTTCTCGTTGTTTTCTTGCGCTCGGCTCTCCGATGACTCTGTGGCAGCCGTATTGTTGCTGCATTTAAAAAAAAACACAGAGATGAAACAGACTTTTGTGATTCTGGGAAAACGGCTGTACACGATGCGAGTTTACCTGTTCTTGTTCATTGTTGCGCTCAGAGGAGAGGAGTTGGTGCTGGTGTTACTGGTTGTGTCTGAAACTGTGGTGGTCTTGGTGAAGATCCGCCGCCCTGGTACTGTAAGAGGTTTGTTGACCGCCGCCAACACTGGAGCTGGCTTAGGCTGCGTGACAAAAGCAAAAGAATATATATATATATATATATATATATATATATATATATATATATAAACATTTTGCTGCTTCCGTGCCTCTTGCAGATTAACATTTAAAATATATATATTTCTGAATGTTTTAAAATGTACAATAACAAGCTGTTTAGCTGCTCATCGTTACTCCATATTAAACTGTTTATATATCACCAACAAATCTGACCAATAAAGTGGCAGCTTATACCATATATGTTGTGAATTTACCTTCCCCGTGAGAAGCATCTGTCTCATCTCTGTCGTCAAGTATTCTTTATCATTTTTGAAGTCCTGAGGGAAACATTTTACAAGATTATGCGTAGAATTACCTGAAAAATTGCAAATATCACTATATAATCATGCTTTTTGTCTTCAAACAGTGCAAATTTAGATATTTATGAATAGAATTAAAATTTATACGAATGAGATGTGAAAAGAAAAAAACTATTTGTCTATGAGATCCAAGCCAAATGACTGGTGTGTTTTGAGTGTGTGTGCATATATATTGCCTTGTCTTGTACGAGGAAGAACTTGGAGGGTAGCACGGGTTCTTTCGGACTATCCAAGTGACACGCGGTGCTCTTGTTGGCAATTACAAATAGAGCAACATCACAGACGACATACAGTTTCTGTAACCGCAACGACAGAAGATGCACCATTAGAATTATTTGACATGAAAATAAAATCATTAATTTTCCATTTTGATATATAAGAAAAAAATGGAATAAACTCTCCAAAAGTGGAAGCTACAGTCACAGAAATACGGCTGAAATATTTGTATCTTACAAGATCTAGGTTTCCAAGTATGATGAAGATCTGATGTTCTAATATTTACTGATGTGTGTGTGTGTGTGTGTGTGTGTGTGTGTACCTCATTGGCCTTTGCATCATCAGGGCACTGAGCATCCTTGGTTTGTTTAATGTTCTCAACCATCTTCCTCAGAAAGGCATGACTGTTGTTCTCATTCTTTGTCATCAGCACTTCTAACATGAACCACAGGCACCTGAAAATGTCAAAACAAACACTAATTTTGCTTCTTGTCAAGTGTTCTCAGTCTTGGGGTGACTGATGCAAACGATGGGAATGTGATACTGCTCTGTGACGTGGTATCCTATGTAATAATTGGTTTGTTTGGACTTTTCGTTGGTTTAACTTACTGGTCCAACAAACAGGATGGAAATATCAGGATCTTTAAAATGAGTTCTGCTGAATCATGAATTCTGATGGTGTGGAAGGAAACCGACCCATGACAGCACCATCACCTGAGCGCTACGGTTAGCTGTGAATTAATGTTACCAAATTACCATCTGAACGTGTTGATGCTGTTCTTTTACTATTAGATCTACATTAAGCTGCAATACGGCTCAGAAATGAGCACACTGGTAGACTTTTCAGCTTGTTCAGCTGTTCTCAGCCTAACAGAGCAGGAGAAAAATGGCTGCTCCTTCTGCAGAACAAGTGTTTCAATCCTCACCAAAAAAAAATGCCGGTATCATCAGGCTGTTGACATTTTGTCCAAAAACGAAGTGCATGCTGGCTGAATTTGTGCTCATCTGTGGTCATGCGCATGTGTCTATGCGTGAACAATGTAGAGCAGCTATGCGTTTTATTAATCCGATCAATTTCAGACAGTTTGAAATAAAAGAAACAGTATAAACTTGTAGATGAAACTGGACTTTAAATGGCTTCTGCTGTGACCAGACGCTGCATAAAACATAAGATCCATATAATTGAACTTGATCGTGTAGAATGGGTGGCGAGTCTCGCTGGGGAAACACTGGACTTACTCTTTGATGTCTTTCAGCTGTTCGTATTCATGTGGTTTTGTAAAGTCTGGATCGTGGGCCAGCAGGTGGATCATATACGGAACAACATACTCAGGAAGAAGAGAGACAAGTTTTTCTGATGAAAGAGAGAAAAAAAGCTAATTTTAATGGGACAAATATCTTTCCAGACAAGGTTTATTTTTTAAAAAAAGAGAGAAAAAGGATAAAAATTATCATTATAATAACCCAAACAAGCTAATTATACAATATGTCAGACTTGACTTCATGTATTTAACATGGTTGTAGAAGAAAACATCAACATTTCTGCAAAGTGACCATACTGATGATCCGGAAATGACTTAAACATCAACATCGAACAGTTTCTATCTGCTTTTTATCCCCCAGCTACTTAATATTTATTGTACTCTGTGCTTGAAAAGGTTCAATAAGACCATAATCTGAATGACGTGGAAATATTGGTGGAGATCCTTCATCATGTTCATGACAGCAATGCGAACAACAGGAACGACAGCATGTACGACGCCGTCGAGATGGCGACTGTGGGAACTGCCCACCAAGCTTCAATCCAGCTGGAAACCTCCTGGTCACATCACAGAAGCTCCGTCCATCTTTTCCTATCCCAAAACCCCTCAGTCAGTCCGTGTTTAGCCCTCATGAGGCTGTAAACTTACCCTGAGCAAGAGGGTTCTGTTTGATGTACTCTCTACGGACGGAGATGTTTTTGAGGAGGCACTGTCGGGCGTGAGCGCGGCGCTCCTTCACTGGATCCTTAGCACACAGAGCGAACACAGCCAGGTACTCCAGTGGCAGCAGCAGTTTGACGAGAGCCAAGTGCAACTTCTGTGCAAAAATTTGGCGGACCTGGTAGCACTCATCCTGTGCAAAGAAGCAAGCAGAAGATTTAAATCAGAGCAAAATCATGAATGTACTTAAGATGTACACGTCACTTGATTTTTCAAATAAGTCACTGTAAACGAGCCTGTGGGATATATCCTCGTTGTGCATTTTACTATAATCTTCTTTCACAAGTAAAATATTAATACTAAAAGTAGGAATTACATTATTTGTGACTCAAGAGTGCTTTGAGTTTATGTGAAAGGCTGATAACATCATTCATACGATTTAGCAGTTTAATACAGTCACAACTCTGTGATAAAACGTAAAGGTAAAACTGACATTGATAACGAGGCCACAGAGCTGAAACTGCTCCGGGGTGATGATGTCATGGTAACATGGCTCTTGCGCTAGCTTCATAATAGCTCCACCTGCAGCCAACCTCAGACGAGACATGTCTGATTTACTGTAACGAGAAATGACGCAAAACATCATTAAATAAATGTTTTTATTAATCAAACTGCCAGCTTCTGATTACTCCTAAAGAACTGATGTGTGACCCGGCACAGTGAGTTACCTGATCTTCTTCTGCTCTGTGAGATCCCCCTCGCTGACCAGCATGGCTGACAGCAGGCGTAGCGTGGAGTTTGCAGACTTGGACTGATTGTTCTTCATCCCCAGTAACCAACGAACCAACAGCTTGATGGCCTGCACCTGGGGGAGAGAAACAGCACATTTTCACTTAATCTGTTTGGTTTTTAAACAGAAAAGTGAAGGAATCTAAGAAACATTGCAATCAAAACATGATAAAAATGGAACAGCTCAAGAGAAAAGATCACTCGGACATCAGATAAATTTTGTAGAGCACCTCACCTTTGCCAGAACCTCAGGTGAGACTTCTTCATCACTGGTCCACAGCTTTCCGTTCTTGTTCCCCACCGACTGCACAAACAAATAACATTTATCCTTCTCATACTCATGAACAGCCTTTGAGTCGGTTAGTATACTGCTGCTTTAATAAGACTGTAACTATACATAAAGTTCACTCACCCTGTCATTCATGAGCAAGTCTTTTACAATGAAGTTAGCCACAATGGATTTCATTGGGGAGGCAAACTGATCTGGGGCCAGCATGGATATATGCCCCAGGGACACAAGCGGAGTGATGAGCTGCTCTGGGACATCTGCATTGAGACTACGTGACAGGGGCTGCAGATAAAAGAAGAAACAGTATGAGTGTACCTACACAGACACGTTACAAAGAGGAAGTGCAAAATAATCAAAAGAAAATCAGATTTAGCATTAAATTACAAAGGAGATTTTTTATACTTGTCAAGAAATTACGTCGTACCTCAAATATCTGTGCCAGCTGCACCTCCTTGTTGTTAAAGATAGCATGAATACAGTGCACAGCCTGCTTGGCCTGATGAGGCGTGCCGCGTTTGGCTTTCTGATGCAGGATGGGAATCAGCGTCCTAAAAGCACATCACAGGAAGAAATAATAATATTAGCAAGCCTTTTCTGTCAGAGTTGACCCAGTCACCAGAAAAAGCTTCATTTTAGCACATCTAAAAGCCGAAGAAGCCATTTTCGACTGATCTGAACCAGATGTAAACTCCTGCGTATCAAAGAAATGTTTAATTGAAGGATAATGCTGTTATTCATCCATTACTTACGATCTTATCTGTTGCAACTCTGTCTCAATCTTTTGCCCAGTGTTTCTGAAAATCTGGATGGCTGCCTCTGCCACTTTGTCATCCTCCATCTTCAGACACTGGAGCAGAGACTCGTACGTTTCTGCTGAGTGGAATGCTGTGGGGTGTGTGAACGACAAGACCTAAAAACAGAACGGGGAGTATAATTTATCTGATATTAATTTGGACAGTAAGCATATAAAACTTGTACATTTTGCACAATCAAGCTTTAAAAGACGGGAGCAATACTTTTTGCCCTTTGCTTTAGTTTAGAGTGTGTACCTTAAGCAGCTCCAGTCCAGAGCGGATGGCTGTATCAGGAGTTACACCTTCCTCATCATCATCAGCTGTGCCTTCAATGGACTTGTTCAGGAGTTTTACTAAAGCACTAAAGTAAAACACAAATTATTACTATCCCAGTAAAATAATACATTTCCTTACTCGTTCTGTGAGTTTAGAACATTTTTAGATAAAAATAAACAACAAAAACTTTAACACAGCATCCCTTTAGCAGGAGGAGCCATTTGTGTTTGCTCTCTCATGGAGATTTCCATAATACATAAAGGGTTAAACTGGAACTGAGACAGAGCCCTGTAGTTACACTTCATCACCACAAGGTGGCTCAATGAATGAGAAAAGCCTGTTAGTGGTTCAGTGTTACACAATGACTGACAGCACACACAGCTATTTGACTGAAAAAGTAAAAAAAAGACTAATGCTGTGTCATATGACTGTTTCCGTTTTAGTGCTCAGCACAAAAACACATCATAATCCAATCAAAGAGATATTACAAACCAATCTCAATCCTTTTAGACTCTAATCATACTCTGATCTCTCTTATCAGAAGATGAATTCAGACCTGACATAATAGAAATAATTCTGACCTAATGGCCTCAGAGTCGATGTGAACAGGGGCGATCCGCTCCAGCAGGAACTTCACCATCTCCAGGAAGGGATTGGTTGGCTGTTTTGGGAATGTTAATTTCCGAGTGATTTCCCTCTGTGCAGAATAAAAGCAGACACAATTATAAAATGTAAACATTTTAACAATCTTTTTTTCAACGTTGAGAAGACCAATGAGATTGTTGTGGACTTCAGGAGAATGCGCGGCCAGCATGCTCTACTAAGAGTCGACTGAAATTTAATTTGTGCTGTACGTTTGTACACATAGCATATTTGACAATAAAGCTGACTTTGACTTGACTTTTTCTATCCGGAAACGTTTATCAGTCTTTTTCATCCTCCCGCTGCTTTGGTCTAAAGTCCAGGACTGAATAAAGGTGCATGTTTTTTAAAAGGTCCCACATTTTGCGCATTATAAGCTGCAGTCTCGATTACGGGGTCTACATAAGGCAAAGCCTATTATTAGGATCATGCTTTAAAAAAAAAAAGACATTGAAGAAAAACATTTGAGTTTGGTTGAACTTTATTCTACACATATTTAAAAATAGATTATTTTTGGTCAATCGAAGCCCTCATCTTATCAGAATTAAACACCTCGGCAAATTCGCTGTCATAAACGTCAGGTTCTCTCTCTTTATCATCGGAGTCTGTCTCGTTGCCGAGTGGCTGTTTAGCAGTGATGCCGTCTTTCGTGAAATTTCGGACAACGCTTTAGTCCAGGCACGATTCACATATGGTGGCGTAACTTGACCGGCGCTGCCTCGCAGTCTCAGTGAAGGTGTGTTCGCCGTTTCTCATCCACTGATCCTCAGCGAACACACAAGGCGCACCAGGTTAAAAGGTGAACCCTCATGTTTTGAGTTAATTAAAGGCTTTAAAGTGCGCAAAATACGGTATTTGGCATTTCAGTCTATCACAATTATGATAACATTATGCATTATGCAACAAGTTTTGCCATACCACTCATTTCTTGCTGCGAGGTCTCTTACCTGAAACTGGGAACTGCTTGCTCCCAGCTCCTCTCGCTCATCCGCCCTGCCCGCGCTGAGCAGTCAGAGAGGCCCTCCCATTTCCCCGCCCAACCCAAAACGTTGCCTCAGATAGAGCGCGTCTCCCCCGTCTACCCTGTGATGTAGATTAGGTGGAGCGCTAAAGTTTTCAGGTAGGGGAGGGCGGAGTCTCCACCGTGCCGCGTCAGGCATTCGCTCTGCCTAAGCCGCATCCTTCTTTTCAAAGGAATAAAGCTACAAAACGTATGGATGAAAAATAAAACTACTTACAGGATCATTTACAAATGTACAAATAACACTAATAGAAAGTTAAAAGCTCATTAAAATCTATTTTGCAAAACATGGGACCTTTAATAACCTGACTAGGTCTTTAGTCTTGTTTGCAACAGCCGTTTCTTGAGGGGAAAGTATAAGGAAATGTATAAGTATATGAAAGAAACGCCGTCTTACCACACAGATTTCCGCCTGCTTGCAGGAGCAGGTCGGACTGATGAGCATCTCCAGCTGGACTCTGAGCTTCTCGTCCTCACCTAGGACCTGGTTGAATTTCTTCATGAAGTCCTGGGCCTTTCCAGCATCTGGTAGGTTCTCTGGAAATACAGAACAGTCAGATTAGGAAAGTCTGAATTTGGCTTTAAAGTGGTCAATTACAATATACATAGATGCATCATGGCATGAAACATGTATGTGATACTTCCAACTTACTGGCAATACTCATAAGTTTCCCAAACATTGCTGTGTTATTGGCTTCAGACTACCGAGGGGGAGAAAAAAATATATTAAAAAGCTAATTTGGATATTTCTATCTGTATGTTTCAATTTGAAAAATGTTAAATGGGTCTCACCACTGGCAGCTTGTGGAGATCGAGGAGCTCTTTGACAAGACTTCTGAGCATGTTCTGACACTTCCACATCTCATTCAGGGCCCTAAAATCAAACATTTATAGTAAATTAAATGCAAACAACAGATCAACAAATATTTGTGCGAGGAAAAAAAATGCGAAATTGGGATAGTTTCTAAATGATTTCCTTTAAAATTCCATGTCAGTATCTGTGTATAAAACATAAGATGGTTGCCGTTTGTTGCAGAGAGATGTGAATGTTTCAGGTTTACTAACTTGACAGCATTTGTGTCCAGGCAGGCATAAAGGTAGTACAGGCATTTCATCTTCTCCTCTGTATCAAGATTGTGTGGGACCATGTACTGAGCAAAAATCTTCTCTACTAATAACCTGCAAAAACAAAGTTTACATCAATAAAAAAAACAGCAAACAAAAGACTACACACATAACACACATAAAAACATTTTCAGACCAACATCTATGTTCAAAACTAAATCTGTGACAATATTTATAATCTTTAAACACTGAATTTAATTCCTTGTGAATTGTTATCATATTATTTTGACTGTCAAAATGAGCATGCTAGTAAGATATTACACAATTTCCTCTTTATTATCATTTTAAAAAACATAAGTGCTAACAACACATTGTGGTTATAGAGAAGGCTGTAACTTAAAAACGACTGGCGAGACCGCAACTTTGCATTAGTTGGTTCTTTATGTCATTTTGTGTCACAGAAGAAAACAAATGACTGATTATTACTATCTGCCTGTTCTGAAGAAAACAAATAAATGAAAATTTGTACAACACGAGTGTCCAAAGTGTGTCCGGGAGAACCGCAGTCCTGCAGGTTTTCAGTCTGTTCCTGCTACAACACATCTGGCTTACATTAAACGGATCCAACAGTGAATGAGGTTCTGCAGGATGACTGGCTGCATCGAGTGCATTTTTAATTGATTATTATGGAAATTCCTTTCTATTTGATCTGTACCAAAGCTATTAAAAGTAAAAGGCAACTGAAATCACTTTAATCATTCATGCATTCATTTTCTATACCACTTAATCCAATTCAGGGTCATGGAGGGCTGAAGCCTTAGCAGCAATTAGCAGAGCAGATACACCGTGGACAGGTCGCTAGCCCATCACAGACTTTTAAACATATAATCCAATTAAATGTAATCCAGTTACAATATAGTTCAATCGGGAGACTTATGCATTAGCCAAATTCATTCGAACCGTTTTCACATTCATAAAACATGGGCTTGCTAAGGAAACTGACTGCTTTGAATCTTTTCTTCAGTCTATCATGTGGACGAGCAAGCAGGAGACATTAGAGGGAAAATCTCCCTTTTAAGAGGAAGCATCCTCCAGCACTACCAAACTCAGAAAGCACATCCATCGACTTACAAGCTGAGGGTTAATTAACATGTGATTAATCACAATCAAATACAAAAACTCTCAATTAACCTTGGTTGAAAGTCTAGATAGCAATAGTTTTTTTTTCTGCATCCAACATCTTTAAGTTGTCTAAACACCCAGGACCATCGTACACTCAACTGTCATCATCCAAAATGATTCACATCATTGAAGAGTACCAGGGACTTTGTGACTGATGATGTTGTATTTGCAGGATGAATCACATAGCAGAAACGTTTCCTTGTTTTAATGTGTGGTTCCACTCTTCCCAGCCTGAGAAATAAACCTGAAAATGAATACAAATTGTGTTCTCACTTGTCATCAATGCTGTTCTGATAGTAGATGTGCAGCAGCTTGTCTTTGATCCAGCTGATCTTTAAGGCCGACTCTTTTCCCGCCTCATGGTGCAGACAGTACTTCTTATAGAGCTGAGCCAGACCCATCATGGCCTCCTTACGCACACGCCACTACAGGAAAACAAACAGGAGAAGAAAACGGATGAGGAAAATTGTATGTTTAGGGTTTTATTGAATATAAAAAAGCAGATGTTAGTAACAAGGGGAGCTAATCAAAACTTAATGAAAATCAGTAAAATAATATAAACTGCATGAGATTAGGAGCTTATGACATTTTTATAGCTTCATAAACCAACTGCTAAAATGCAAAAAACAAACATCAGAGTTGCTACAAAACTTAAATGATTGACAAACCAATAAGCTGCAATTCTACTTTCTATTTTTATTAATCATTTCATGTTGACAATTTCTCCACCATAACAAAAACTTTATTCACCCTCTTGTCAAGAGTCCTTTCCCGCACAAAGCCAAGCAGCTGGTCGTTGACCAAGTTGAGATCTTTCTTTCCAGCATTGATGATGGTGACAATGACGTCATGGCGGATGGCTTCCTCTGGGTCATGGGATCGCACTTTCAAATATTCTGAATAAAGAAGGGGGAAAACTTTAAAACCATGTTTCTGTTACAGCAGCGTGTAAATGATTGGCTTCAGCTAGACGACGCAGAAGATTGTAATCCAGACAAGCGTTGGTGCAACCAACCACAAACGCAAGATAAAACACACCTGTCAGGTCTCTCGCCAGGTCTGGGTGGTTCATGAGGCAGTGGCTTGCAAACTTTACACACTCTAGCCTGACTGGTACGTGGATGTCGTTAAACCTGAAGAAAAACATCAGTTAAATGTCATGCACCACACAGACACGCAGAGAAACAGTTGAATTAAGTACGTCAAAGCATCTGCACAAACATCTTCACTTGAGAAAATTCTCATCATATTGAGATATGACTGTTTCTTCCTTTTACTTACTCTAATTGGATGGTAAAAAACCTCAACTTTAATAATCAAAGCATTTAACGCACGTGTAGCGGTAAAGAGACTCACCGTCCTAGGAAGCATTGCCATAGTGGTCGGTTCTGTGAGGCCAGCTCCGAGTCTTTGGCCCCAAACAGCTTCGCTAGCAACCGTACAACAGCCAGACGCTCCTCACCATCGTTGCTCTGTAAATAAAACCAGACAAAAAAAAAAAGAAGTAAATTTCTCTCTGAACTATTAGTGTTTAAAAATAAATGCCTAAGAACTATCTGGTGCTTAGACCTACATGTATTGCATGACATCAACACACCAGATAGCCCACCTTGAACAGCCTAAGTGTGTTTTATCAATTAGCAGTTGTTGAGGCTTACAAAACGTGATTTAATGTTTCTTATTAAATGCACATAGAGCTACATATAGGAAGCCTGAGGTTTGTAAGACCACTTCTGGTTATAGGAGGCTGCAGCTGTGTTTTAAATACTTTTCTTTTTGTTACATATATTCTAATAATTTGTCTTGGGGATTAATTTTCTAATTTAATTTGTTGTAGAGGAGGAACATGCTACAGGATTTAGGAGTCGCCTTACTGACTCCTGATTGTTAAGCTAAAACACTGATATGCCACTGATAACCCACGTCTCCAGCATTGCTACACAGCAACAGATTAGAATTTGGGACAAAAAAGAAACAGTCAAACCAGCCATAAGAAGCTGTCTGTTGCAGGCAAAGACCCAATAATAATCTCTACTGCAGCATCATTGACGCATTTGACTTTACACGAGTCATCACCATCTTAAGCAGACAAAGGTTAAAGTTTTAATTTCAACCACAGCAGGTGGTATTACTCACAGTTACGAGTTTATTTGTACCGCTGGTGTAATTATGGAATTTAGTAAAACTGCACCGTTCATATTTTCCTTTTAAGGCTCAATAACCAAAGTGTTTCTGGATGATAAATAAATGATGAAAAGATCATTAAAATTACCTAAAAAAATGATCTCAAAGGACACATTTGACAGTAATGATTGGGTAGATTTTAAGTGGTTAATTATCATTTTTGTGAGTCACCGCACGCCATGCTGACCTTTAGTTTGAACTCCAGTTGCGGCATGACAGATGTGAGCAGCAAAGGATCGATGGCAAAAAGTTCCTGGATGAGGTCAAAGACGTGCTCAGAGAGATCACTGACTGATGACTTTCCCATCACCAGGACCTGATTAAAGAACTGAAAGAAAAAAAAGGACAATAAGGAGACGCTCAGCACTAGTGACAATGAGTAGTTGCTCGTATTGTGACGGAAATAAAGAAACAAGCTGTAAAAGAAATAGAAAAACTAATATGAGAGGAACCAAAATGATTTAGGTTGATTCTCACATTTGCAATGCATGTCTCAATGGTCTGGACAGTCCTCTTCAGCAGTGTCTTTGCTAGATCATACGCCTGTTTATTTAGGTTCTAAATAGGAGGATAAATATTGATCAGTACATGAATATAAACAAGACAATTCTCATTAAATATGTTGTAGACCATCTTGATCTGGGTAGATATTAATTATAGTACAATACTACTACTACTAATAATGATTTCTAAAAACAACGCTTTACAAACATTTATGGTGTAAACTTTAATTGTATGAGAGTATAACCTTGTGTGCAGGGATGAGGTTGATTAGGATAGTGTCCAACAACTCCTGTGTGACTCCGTCTCCCTCCAGGATGATAGAACTCATCAGGTCCATCATGTGCATCTGCACCTTCTGGTTATGACTGTTACTGAGAACAAACATCAACGGAGAATTTTACTCAACATGTTGAAAGCAGAGACAAAACTAAAACAAAACAAAGTAACTAATTAAGGAAAAATATCTTGTATAAATGTTAAAATTAACTCCATTGCAGACAGAACAGCAAAAACATGTTAGTGTGTACAAGCCTGCACGTCTTCAGTTTAGTAAAACGTTAACATCAAGAAAGTTTAAGATTGACCACAGAGATCTTACTTGATGACAGAGAAGAGTGTTTTGAAAAGCTGGATGAAGATCTCGTTACAGTCCTCCAGTTCAAAGCAAATATTGTAGGACTTGACCCAAGCAAGATTCTGTAAAGAGCACAAAGAAGGCCTTGTCTCGAACAACCGGTTCAACCATGACTTTTGTCTGAAGTGTGCCGGAGTTTCTTACATGAACTGATGATGAAAAAATATCTTTGCGTTTGTGTTTTAATCACATTTGCCTGCAATGTGATCAAAGTCGATTTTACTGTTTCTACATACCACCTCACCTCCAACAGGTAGAAATATCGGTTGAACTGAGGACTCTTGGTGTCTTCTAGTCCCTTTAATTGTCTGGTGATGAAGAGGAAAATGTCCTGGAGAGAAGAGAAAAATTTGAAGGAAAGATATATTTATCTGTATAACATCTCTCAACCAGCAAAAAGAACATTTATAAAAAGGTAAAAACCTCAAGTGGCTACTTTATGACACTGTACAGAAATCTTTACAATAGCGCTGGATGATATGTAATAAAACTTCAAATTCATTGATACGGATAATTAGCAAAACATTTTAAACGATATTTTAAGTGCAGCCCAGGCCATTTGATGCTATTGCATAATAGGGCTTTGCGTCTTCACTGCATCTTCTCACAATTTGATTAGGCTACGATCATCTTGTCAACAATGCATCACGATGCATCAGTGTTGCATCATCTATTTTCTTTATCACTGCACATTGTTACAATATAGCAAAGAGCACAAGCAGTCAGATAATAATGAATTTCCTTCCATTTGTTATTATAAAATAAATTAATCTTAATGTCAGGTGCTGAAAAACATAAACAACATGTAAACAATTGCACTATTCTCATTGTTTAACTTTATTGTTCCACTGTCAGAAAAATAAAAAAGCAACTCTTTAAGGTGACACTTTTTTGCAGTCATGAAATGCGTTTTATTCAGACTTTCTGTAGTCTGTTTAGTCAGAATATCAAAGACGATATTCATGCTTTTATGGTCAGAAAATGTTTTGCTGCAAGTATTCTAGTCCATTTGTAAATGAACACAGTTAATAATGTCAAGATTAACAGTAGTTGATAGAAAGTTATTTTAATCCCTCCAATTGGTCCATGCATGCTAACCACTAGCTAACCAATAGTATTTCTCTTTGACTTTGCGTCGCGTTTTGTGATTTCACAAAGGTAATAAATGCATTTCCAGTAAGATACTGGTGTATTTTATGTATATTTGATTAGTTTTAAAATTTCACTAACAAAAGTTTAAAAAATAGATCAGCCTTGGGTCTTATTGTAGTGCTAACCTTTATGATAGGCTGTAATGAAAAAGGAAGGGGACTTTTTCTATCAAACTTTTTATCAAGACTCTTTTTTTTGTACCTCACTTTGTTATTATTGTGCAGCCCTACTTTACAACCCGATTATTTACCTGGCATCCACACTTAATTACCAATCAAATAAATGGTTTATTAGCCGAGTACCAGTCAATAAGTTTATAACTGCATGATTCTGCAGACTCATATTATAATAAGGGTTTCTGTATAAGGATGACTGACAGTCAAGATAAAAAAAAAAAAAAAAAAAAAAAAAAAAAAAAAAAAAAAAAAAAAAAAAAAAAAACCCCCCCCCCCCCCCCCCCCAAAAAAAAAAAAAAACAAAACACCATATCAGAACATGAACCGCAATCCCACAAGTTGCAAAGAACAGCAACCACTTCAGCTCCATCACTCTCCTAATTCTCATACCAAAAATATGCCCCCCAACTTAACCCTACAAGAAAGGAAGGGCCAAATTAACCAAATCAACACAAATATAGCAAAAAGATTTTACCTCATGTTGAACTACTGGAAAACGTAACAGTGGTACTGGTCTATCAATATTGAAAAACAGTGAATCAGGTACGTCGTCCAGCTAAGTCAGTCTCTGACAGCCCGTTGAAAGTCCCATCGAGTTGGCTCTGAAGTAAGACCCGAATCACAGTGGTGCGTGCTGGACCTCCTCCATAGACTGGATAAGAGACCGACGACAGCCACCGCTTCTCGCCGCACTGGAGAGTGATGCGCAGCTTCGCCGGGAAAAGAAGAGACGGCCATCATCCTTTACTGTAAAGTTTAGCCATGACCATCCTGTACGCAGCCCGCTGCTTCAGAACATCAGCACTGTAATCCACGTAGAAACAAAGCTTGTGACCACGGTACTCTACAATCCCCAGCTTCCGCGCCTCTCTCATCACCAAATCTTTAATCTGGAAGTGATGAAAACGGATGATCACAGGTCATGGGCGCTCATCTGGACCCGGTTTAGGGATAAGGCTGCGATGGGCTCTATCCAGCTCCGGTGGAAATGACAAGGTCTGGTCGCCAAACACCTCCACAAGAAGCTGGGAAAAGAAGGCAGTCGGTCGCGGACCCTCAATTGAATTGACCCTCAACACTCTCCGCATTTGACTCGAGGTCACTGATGCGTTGTCCTTGGCCTGAAACCACTGCCTGAATCTTGTCCAACTTAGTGTCTACGGTGACAAATGAAGATTTCAGATCATCTGCGACTTTCATTCTGTGCTGCTCAAGCAAATCCGAAACTGCGCTGCGGTCAATGCTCCGCTAGACCCGGTAACTCCGCTAGCACCTGCAATCGAGCTCTCTGCGGCTGCATCTTTCTTGCTGCTTTTGGTTGACCTAGACATGTTTCCTTGAATTGTGCTGCTATCTTGGATACTAAGGCCCCGAAATAATTAGGTATCCAAAATAAAGCAGGGTATAGTTAGTGTTAAAATAATGGGCATCGCGGGATCCAGCAACACACACTCCTACTCCATTGCTCCCAAAACATGAAGTCATAAAAAGTCTTTTGTAAGGCATAGGATTGGAAGTTACTTTCTCTAACCTACTCACATCATTTTATGATACATTGCACATTTTTACAATAAACTGTCACTTTAATAAAGTCCCAGAATGAAAACATTGTTACTTCTTTGTTTTACTGTAAAATAATGTAAAACATATGTACAGTAAAAAGTAATACAAACATTAAAATGTTATCAGGGATCACAGTTATACTTATGTGCAAAAGCTGCATATGAGATGTATGTGCAAATCAGGCGGTGAAGGGACTCTAAAATAATCTGCAAAGCACTAACAATTATATTTTTTAAAGCTGCAAAAGGTATTTCTTTTTTTTTGTCTCATCCAGCATAGAGGCAGGCAGAATGAGGATCTGTCCGCTATATCATGCTGAGCAAATTTATTCTGTCAAGAGGAACTATATGTATATAAATTTCCACTTGACAATTTGTATTCTTTATTTATTTTATTTATATCTTAGTTTGACATGTATTGCTGGACGCAACCGGAGGGGACAGAAAAAAAAGGCAAGAAAACACAAACAGAACATAAAGAAGAAACAGAATCACACAAAGAAAAAACCGCAATCTAACCACCTATACTTTACCTATACTTTGTCACACCTGTACAGAAATCTCCATCAGAGTAAACGAATATGGATACGGAAGAATCCATATTCGTAAATAATCTAAATAATCTAAAAGAGATCTTAGTGACTGTGTCATCATGCAGAACGTACGAGGTGAAAAGTGCTCGCAGGAAAGTCAACATGCTCAGGCAAACCCCTCCACTCAAAAGGTCAGAGGTTGGCTAGGAGAATCCCGAGACCCAGACACAAACAAAGACCCCCAGCCCCCCCAGCCCAGAACCAGCCCATCGTGCACCAGGAGGCAGGAAAGGGAGGTCCCGGCCAGAGCCCCCCGCAGCCCGGGGGAACGGACACTGGCAGGCCCAGGTTGGCAGTCGTGGATCCCGCTGGATGTCCAGGGCGGGCAGAGCGCAGGTCCAGGGCCCCAGGAGCCCGGAGGCAACCACCTCCCACCCACACAGGCCGAGGAGCCCACCAACGCTGGCGGATGCCCAGGACCCCAAGCCCGCCACCCGCCGGGAGCCAGCCCACCCCCCTGTGCGCGAGATGGCCCCTCAAGAACCAGCCCCCCACGTAGACACATACTTCAACTCATGCACACAGAGCCCACCTCTCAGAACCCCAATCCCTATGTACACACACATTTCTTCACACCTGCACATTTGTGCTCACACCCAGTGCCCCCATCCATAGCTCCACAACCCCCCCCCCCCATACACACAGTCACACCCACACAGGTGCAGTGAAACAGTGACCCATCCACACCAACAACTCCACCCCTCCCCACCCTGAATCCCCTACACCCACACACATTTATCCTCCCAACTACTCACTTTTCCACTTTCCCAACCACGCCCCCCACCCCAAAAAATCACACAAAGGCACACAATCCCATTAACTCATTCCACCTCTCCCTTTATGCACCCCGACCCTCCCATCCCACTTGTAGGGACCCCCTGGCAGGCCATGGGACAAGAGGGCCGAAAGATATGTCCCCCCCCACCCCGCAAGTACACGCATACATACACACGCTCAGCAAGCTCAGCAGGATCCGCAAAGGCCCCCACCGCCCAAGCCAGCCCGAGCTCCAGGCGGATGGGGCAACAGCCCGCCGCAACCGAAGACCAAACCAAGACCCGGCCCAGGGAATGGGGGTGTAATATGACCCTGTTATTCCCCACTCCCCCCACCCACTCATGATTGTGAGGTGTGCTGTCTGTAGTTAAAACTGAGGAGCCGGGACCACAACATGCTGAGGGTAGGGATACCTAGGTATCCCCTCCCCCCATACATTCTCTGGCCCGCCCCCCAAGAACTGTATGTTTGCTATCTGTAGTAGTTGTGTTTATGTATAAGTGCGATTAAAACGCGATCAGGTACTTTTTTTTTTTAACGTGTCTTGTCCAGCATCTAAGCAGCAAAATGATGATCTGACTGCTATGTTGTGCTGAGCAATTTTGCTGTCAAGAGGATCTTTCTGTATATATGA
>JBAMHX010000005.1:7570637-7584659 GCA_037177515.1 Pseudomugil tenellus
TATATAAATAAATTACAATTATTTAATGTAATTCAGCTTCCTTAAGCAAAAGGAGTAGAAATATATAATTAGTAAAAGCATAATTATATTTACATAGGAGCATCCCCAATATTAGTATCACTGTATTTAAATAATGTACTTAACTGCATCTGTGGCAGGGAACTCATTCTACGTGACATGAACTCTCAGGTTCACCTCACCTGCTCTCCAAACATCCAGTTCTTCTAGCTGACATGTTGTAAATGCAGTCACTTTCACTTTTGCGTACATAAGGCCCAAACTGTCATTTATATCCAAACCACAGTCAGCCAGAAGCACCTTTCTTTAAATGTTTCTGCACAAGTCCACAGTTCTCTGAGATGCATTTTATTTTCCCTGCTCTACTCCAACTTGGAAATGGAAAACGAAAATCTGCTGATTAATTTCCTTTTAGTGCACTGACCACAAAACTGCTGCTGAAGCCGAGCACACTATTCGGGATTAAAGATATCAGATGAGACAACCGCCAGAAATCTTTAATTCTGAATAAAATGAAGATTAAAAAAAGACAAGAGCAACTTCTGAAACATTGTAAACTGGCCACATTTTGAGTACACCCAAAATGGCAAATTGCAAACTCTGTGCATTGACGATGTCAACTCACAACGTCTATTACAAGTGTATTTACACGTCAACGCTGTGTTTATAACTTGTTTTACCTATCCATCTATGTTTCGGAGCATCACAATAACATCATGTTAAAATAACACATTAAACATCCAATGTTTATGTAACTTTTTCTAAATATCAGAATCAAATTAATAAGTGGAGCAACTTGCTCCAATTTCCCCAAAACTGGAGTGTTTTGTTGACTGTATGCTAAAATAAGTTTGATCTGTAATGAATTATGATACCTGTTTTGTATTAAATCAATCTCATCTTGCACACTGGCATCTTCAGATATTCTAAACTTAATCTAAGTGAGTTTACTAGCATATTAAAAATAAAACGAAAGACAATGTACAAAGAAAAGCTAACTGTTAAACTAATATGAAACAGCTTATAGGTTTTGAGAATTCTAATAATAATAATAACAGATTATAGGTTTTGAGAATTCTAATAATAATAATAATAATAATAGCTTATAGGTTTTGAGAAATCTGGCTCTGTGCCAGATGCTAGACACTTTCATAAGTGTTGTTAGAACTTCGTTTTGGACAGCAGGCAACATCAACGACATACCTTCAGTCTTTTGACAACCTCATCGTTGCTAATTTTGTCAGTAATCTCTTTTACTCCAGGAGGATAGATGATCTTTCCATCCCCCGCCGGTTTCTGCTGTTGCGGGAACTCCATGCTTTTCTGATGTATGATCCACACGGTCTTCTACTGGCCTCTATGGGTCAGAAAACAAAAGTTCAACACAACCATGCTACCGCACTTAACAAAACCTCGCTTTAAGGGTCATTCTCGTGTGCTAAACATCACTTTGGCCAGCTGAAAAACTGAAAATCACACCTATATATAGAACTATATTTTAGTCAAGTACACTTCTTAGATGGAAAACGCTCACTTGAACAAGCATCGTGCATCTTATTAGCTTGTATGCTAAATTACCCCAGCTAAACATCAGCTGTATATTTTACGTAAAATCTTCACAATATATAGTGAAGATAAAAAACGAGTTCTGCTAACACTTCGCCAACAATATACCTATTTAAACGAAATTGCTGTTTGAAAAGTACTTCACAAATCAGCCGAAGGCAGCCTGTGTATATAGACTGTCACACAGGTTATCAAATTAGCTAGCTTGCTATTTGCTCTGCAAACAACATTGGCTAGCATTTTGCGGGAAGTAACGTTAGCAGAAAACGGCTAATACACGTTAGCATACTGGTTAGCTTATGTCGCTAGCCTAGGCCGCAAACTATCAGGTACCCATCACATCTCGTCTACAATCAGAGGAAGTGAAGTATCCTATCATCTTTGCTCCAAATAGCCATGCTCGTGGTCAGTTCCTGTGATTTACAACTAAGACAACTACTTTGAGAAGTTTTAAAAAAAGCTAATTTACTTGTTACGATCTTTTTTTCAACTTCCAAGCATCTCTCCGTACTGCCGCTAGTTTAACAGGCGAGGCTGCTACCGTCGCCCTGAGCCCTCCTCTCTCACAACAACTTGCCCCACGGATGATTTTGAACACCCAACAAATGCAAATTACATATATTTGTAAACAAACAGCTACAACCTAAAACTCTGGATATTTGCCAAGCGTTTCCTCTATAGTATTTACCTCTTAAATGGGCCGTTTTAATTCATTAGTCTGACTCAGGTTGAGCTTAGTTTTCGGCACAAAGCTCTCTGTCCGTTCAGTCAATGCTGTCTGTGTGAAAGCTGGGTGCGGAGCGCCCCCCTCGGTCTCACAGGAGTACTGCAGCTTCAAATTCATGGCGGGATTCGGAAACAAATAACTGACTTTACGTCTTACGAATAATGTGATATTCCCTCAAAATATGTTGTTTTTAATCAATTTTTGTACAGACAAACATATTTTGTATATAGCTATGTACTATAGATAAACAGTACAGCAGTCTTACTGGGATCCTATTGCTGTTAATTATATTGAAGTAATGTGTATGTGTATTAAAATTGATTATATAGATGAGTTAAATAAAAAAGGTTAAATAAAAAAGGAAAGGTATTTTTTCATAAGGTCGTAGACATGAAAACTGAAGCGGATCCACCACTTGGAGTGCTGTTGGGTGACTTGGAGTTGCGGTTGGACTGTCTCCATCTGAAAATCGCTGTAGCATGTTATCCGTTTCTTTCCACCCTTCTCCGCTCCAGCAGCGACTAGTTAGCAGTTAATGAGAACCACCATCTTAGCCAGAATATGCCTCGGAGAAAGAAAGCTGGGCAGAGCCCGGCCAGACAGACCAGCGGGCCGAATGACGGCGGGAGCTCCGGTCACAACCACGTACGTCAGGGTTGTGATCCAGTTATGGCGAGTAACGTCCCAGTCAGCACCGCAGCGCCCAGCAGCGCTGTCAGGCAGAGAATTGTTCAAAGCATGCAGGAGATGTTTTCCCACCTGGAACCAGAAGTTATACACATCGTACTCTCCGAATGTGACTTTAAAGGTACCAAAACAAACCAGGCCACGGTTGTCTAACCCTGCTACATAACTATGGGGAAGGTTTAACACAACTTTGCTAACCAGTTAGCCGAGTAGCAGTTGTGGTGGGACTGAAGCGTTTGACACCATTGACTGTATATAGAGGTTATTCCATAATGCACGTCCCGTGATAATTGTATACCAGCAGTATTTTTGACTAGATATATTGATATTTAACCTTCTTTTTCAACCCGTAAACTCCCTTTTCCACCTGTTGCTTCATTTGAACACTGAAAATGTCTTAGCGTGTTGGTGCCAGTACAGTTTGTTCAATAGTTCAGTGACATTCATTTGAGCTCCATAAAATATCAAATTTCACCTGCAATGTTTGTGTTTTTATTTACATTTTAAATAGCTGAAAAAATAACATGGGAATTATCGTTATGGATACACAACGTTCTGACGTAATCACGTTTTTCTGTCGTTATTATGACTCATGTTGCTACTAGAATGGCCTTTTATTTTCTTCTGTATAAGGTATTCATTGTGGTTTCCATCAACATAACTACAATAGCGATTAAGTATTGATGTCAGGCGTGAAACCTAGTTTTATCTCTTGCGTTTTAACTGTGTGTATCTGGTCACTTGTCTTTTTTGTGTCATAGTTGATCATGCAATGGACTCCCTGCTCGAGCTGTCTGTGGCTGCGGAAGTTGCGAACCCAACTCCTGTTTCTGGCTTTGAGCTCACTGCTGCAGCGTTGCTTACCCCACATCCCTTTTCTGAACTGACACCGGACATACAGTTGTCCACAACCTCACATCCGACCTCTCCTCCATCGGCTGATCTGCTGACAGAAGAGCTGGACCTGCTCATTGATGAAGAGCTGGAGACACTAACTGCACAGGAAGACGTTAAGGACGAGCAGCAAAGCAGCGCGTCTTTATCTGATGTTGCTCCACTTTCTTCTTTCCCTCCACCACCTGTTCCTCAGCAGGCACTTCCAGAGCTGCTGCAGAGCAGCATAGAGGCTCCGTCTGCCGAGGGCTTTATTGCTCCGCAGTCATCAACTGGAGACTCGGAGGAGCTTCCATCTGGAGCCTCCTCTCCACTTGACCAGCTCAGCACCTGGAATCATGAGTGTCCGGAAAGACAGGGAGAGGTACTTGATTTTACACACCTGGTGACAGAAACTTCTGCAGAGAAGCCCAAACTTCCTTTGGACCTGGTATCCTCAGGGCGTCCTTCGGCTTTCCAGGTATATAAAAAGCAGGAATCATCCCACACCCTCGCAGACAGGACTGAGCCCCTGCTCTCTAATCCAGTAGTCGGTGGAACAAGATCTAAAGTGATCTTGCAAAACTACAATCCACATGGTCATATGGCATCATCCTGGAACTTAGGGGCACCAGTGTTTTCTCCTCGTATCCATGGAAACCAGGGACCAGCATTTATCACACCTGTAGTTCAAACACCCTTCAGTTGGTTCAACCAGACCAGACATGCTTCTCCCTGGCTGGACCATTCCCTTGTTAGCCAAGCGCCCCTTAAGCCCACTGCAGTTATTCCCAAGTCTTGGGCCTCGTCTCCTGCTGCACAGGTTCACGCCAACTCCAGCAAGCTACGCTTGCAAGGGAAGGTGCTCGTGTTGCTTCGTGGTGCTCCAGGATCTGGCAAGTCGACTTTGGCAAGGTAAGAAGCATCTTGATTGACAGATATATATGTATGTATTATATATATATATATATATATATATATATTCATCACTTCCTTGGTAGATAACTGTTTCCATGATTCACTGCGTAAATAAAGCGGAGGTTGGTTTCCCCCTTCTGTCTACGTTAGCAATAATGATTAACTAGTACAGTTTTAAAACGTAATACTACTTCAGAAAAATCTTTAAAATGCCATTTCTATTACTCAAACAATGTCCAAATTTTAAAGGTGGATACATGGGTCGCATTATTAATAAAAAGAAGACAGAACAGAAGAGTGCCCCATCCATCTTCTCTAACAGAATGGGTAGATGGCATGAAGCAGTGGCCCAACGTTAGCTACGTTGTCATCGTAAATGACTTTGTTTAACTGAGGGTATGATGGCGATGAACTCCGTAAGTATAAATGCACAGAGGCTTATAACTATATAAGAAAAATAAGGAAATTATTTTGTAGAAATGAGAGAAGATTTACTGTCTTGAAAGGTGAAAGGGATCCAAGTCAACGCAGTAACAGATTTAAACATCTGGCGTGGGTAATGCCGAGAGACAATGTGATGGAAACCACGTAGGCTGTTCCTGCATGATGGTTTAAACAAGTACAAAATAAAAGATGCCTCATGAACTAACCTGCACTAATAATCAGAGTACTTATGAGGCTTTTCAGGTTGCACTTCAATAGTGTTGGTGGAAGCAGGTGTCTCAGCCGCATCGTGGTATCTATTTAGCCTTCGTCTTTAACTTGCTGGTGATTGTTTGTAGCCCAGATATAATTCTGGATCTGGATGCAGCTCTGTCGCTTTATGATCAACGAAATAATAAGAACAGATGAAGATCCTATTGGGTGGGTGTTTTAACGTCAGTGCTGCAAGCCATTGTTTTGAAATAGCCTCATCATCTTGCGAGTGACTTTATGGTAGTAACATGTTCCATTCATAAAATAAGTTTAAACAAGTTGTGTATGTATCCAACAACAGCACATGTCGTCCCCGAAGACATTTGTGTGAATATATAAAATCAAATCTCACTTCTAAAATAACAAGAACTTTTATTGGATTATTGCTTAATCCAGTTTAAAAGAATCCATATTAGGATATTATATGTTTATGTGATGAAGTTTATCAAAACCTTGCAGATGGATCGATACATCTGTCTTTAATAACATTCACAAACTTAACACTTTAAGTTAAAATAACCCCTCTGACCCACATATCTAGAGCTTTAATTTATATATTTTTTTTTATACCTGCAAATAATTGTCATGATTTTTAAGTCCAGTAACAAATGTTGATATTGAATTTTACAAAGCAAAGCAGTGATTGGATCTCCACCCTACAGGATAACATTAACTAAATGTAATGGATTAACTACAGGTCTACAACAAACTTATGTCTGCAGAGCCTTGTTGGAGCACAACCCTGGTGGCGTCATACTGAGCACCGATGACTATTTTACCCGTAATGGAAAATACGAGTTTGACCCGACGCTGCTTGGCGAGGCTCATGAGTGGAACCATAAACGAGGTTAGCAACACAATAATAATATGTAACTGGAGAGCAGTAACAAGTGAAGTTACCTGTGATGTTCTCAAGACATTTTTATGGCTGTAATTAATCACTATTGTTTTATTTTTAAGTTATTTGATGAACATGTATTATTTTTTTTCTCATCTGCTATGTCTGTCATGCCAACTCCATTTTACAGCCAAGGAGGCTTTCAACAGGGGGGCCAATCCCATCATCATTGATAACACCAACTTACAAGGCTGGGAGATGAAACCCTATGTGGCTCAGGTCAGTTAGCTCAGCGGGAGCAATTTTTATATTCTTTATATTTGCATTATAAAGCATGCAGACCAGTTCCAATGTGGATGAAAATATTGTGTTCTTTTAGATTTGCGGAGTAATTATTATTTAAAATGTTTAGATGTAGTATGCAGCACTTGAACTGCATGAAAAGTACATTTTCCTATCTGTTCTAGGCGCTGAAACATGGATACAAGGTGCTTTTCAAAGAGCCGGATACATGGTGGAAGAATAAGCCCAGAGAACTGCAGAGGTGAGAGAGACAGAAGAACAACATGGCGTTACCTTTATTTAATTATTTCCTTGTAAAAAATGTGAAAAAATACTGTTTGGGATAGTATTGTATATCTCTCTTTTGAATATATGTCCCTGTGCAGACTCAGCACACATAACGTACCGGTGGAAACGATCCGCCGCATGCTGACTGGATATGAGCGCTTTGTCACAGTCCAGTCCATCATGGGTTCACACATGCCGGAGTTTAAACAGCTCCTCCTTCTGGAAAACAAGAACTCACAGTGAGTTTTGCTTTAAACATTTTGTGGAAACATATTTATGTCAATATATCAGAAGAAAAAAAAAATCCTGCATTTATTATAGTGAGAAACATTACAAGTTAGTGTCTCAAGTTACTAAATTGCCCAGAATGGAAAAGCTTTTATATTTATAATTTTGAGCCAGGCTCATTATAACTGAAGGGAAATGAATTATAAGAACCAGCTCACCTCTAAGTTCAGTTTAACAGTTTATTCCCACAATAACAGAACATTAACCAGGAAGGATAAAGTCACATTGGTGAAGAAACTACTAGTTTTGATTACATGACATGGGTTTATCTCCATCAAATGCTTCCACATTTATTTATCCAACTGCATTTGGATAAAAACGAAAACAAACAAAACATCTGATTGTGAAAATGCAATGATTTGCAAATCTCATTAGCCAACATTCTGGTCACAAAACAACGTAAAGAATCTGTTGTTCAATTATTTCATGAAAAAAATATCAGCACACTTTGAATTTAATGGCATCTGTGCGTTTCAAGTAATGAAATACAGGAAAGTTCACACGCAGTTCTGGAAAGAAGACACTGGAAAAACATGTTTTAACTAGGTTAACTGGTACCAGCTCAGTAACATGGTTGGTTATAATCAGAGCACCTTAGTGAGGCTGGAGAGTTTGGGATCAGTTTCGCCGTAATAGAACCATAGAAGAAAACTACGCAATTTTGAAGCAATAACTTGTAGTGTTGTCATTTCTGGACTTGAAGCAATTGGCTCATTAAAACAAGTTTGCCTGGAAGAATTTTGGGCATCGAAGGCCACCATCTGTTTACAACTTTTTATACCCATTACTACCAGTAGATGTCAGTAATGCTTACTCATTTTTCTTTGGATTTGACACACATCTAAATTTTCTTTTACAAGAGATATCTATTTATTGCCATGTTACTTTAGGGTCAAAGACATAAATAGTATTAGTTGTTTTTTTTGTAGGAAGTAAATTGATTTACCAGGAAGATTTTAATTTTGCTTACCTTTTTTTTCTCACCAGTTCTCACCAACATAAATCGTCCAAAACTGAATATCAGTTTTATTTTGTGTAGCTAATGTAGATTTTGTTTAAGGTTCCAAATATGTATGTTTTATTTTTCTATAGGTCACTGTCTGCTGAAGCAGCCGGTCCTGATCTTGTGTGTCAACCAGGATTAACTGGAGGAAGTGAAAAATCCCATCCTCAGCTCTTTTCCTCCCTTCCTGATGTGTCATCTTTCGGTTGCTCTGGAGTGGATGCAACACAAGAAGACAATGTTCACAAATCCTCCAAACTGCTCGATCTCCAACTCCCAGAAAACCATGCTAGCAACCCCAATATTTCTGATGTAGATAATGATATTGATTTGGGTGAACTGGATTCTGAGCTGGACACCCAGTTGGAGCTAAACCACCAAATGGAAGACCTTAGAATCCCAGACTGCGTTGTGGAATCTGTGATAAATGAAGATCAGTCTGGGGAGGAAATTCATGTGGATTATTCTGAATCTATTAGGCAGAGAGTGAGGAGAGAAAGACCAAGCAGGAGGTCTGGTTTTGACAAAGTGGAGCCTGCAGATCTGGTGAAAGACGCTAATCAGCTGGACAAAGAAAAGCCAGAGGATGAAGAAGCAGAAGCAGTGGAGATGGTGAGGGACAAGGAGGCTTTTAAGATGTTAAATTTTGTGGGCGATTGGCCTTCGGAAGGGTCTCTAAAGCAGCGCCAGGCGAGGAAAAGAGAAAAGGACAGAGAAACCAAAGAGAAAACGTCAGCTGTCGTGGCGGGTGTTAATGTTAATGAGTTTGAGAAACTTCTTGATCTTATTCAGACTGGTGTACCCCCAGTTCAGACCAGCTTTTCTGGCTCACACCCAGATTCTCTGAGCTCAGGAGAAGAATTTGTGAGAGAACACGAAGCAGAGAGCATGTTTAAGGAAGCTAGTGGTGAAGAAAAGCAGCTCAATGGCGTAAACAACAATAAAGGTGAACTACCTGACTGCGTGTTGAACTGGAAGACAGATGAGCCTTCTATAGCCAGAAAACAAAGAGCTGGTTATTTGGTGGAAAATGAAGCAAGTGCTGCCACTGAAAGAAATGCTGATTTGTCAGAATTTGGACAAGAAACTTTATCTGAGGATTTAAAATCTTTCAGTGTAAGCTGTGACATAGACGAAAGCCTCGATATCAGAGACAAAATCGGGTCTGATGTGGATCTGTATTGCAGCCCGGAAATTAGCAGAGAGGCTGGCGGGAGTGTCAGCAATGAAACATCTCAGACTCCAGCATCTGAGATGTTGGTGGAAACAGAAAATGGGGGAGGCAGTCAGGAAAGGAAGCACCATCAGGGTCGGAGATCAGGGAAGCTGTGCAAGCTGGCTCTCACCTTCACTCAGAACGTTCCTGCTTCTCCATCCAGTGATCCGGACCGTCCAAAATCCACAGCTGAAAACAGGGACGTTACCGAAAGCAGTGTTAACTCCAATGACACACCTGCATTTAATCCCGATTGTGACACTAATTTAAACCTTAAACCCGACTTGGATCCATCCACAGAGTCCAGTTCCGAAGCACACCTGCAGCCCACTCCTGTTGCTCCCGTGGAAACGGGCTGCTTCACTCAGACAGAACCTCAAGACTTTGCCCTTCTGTGGCGTCTCAACCACCTGGACAACACTGACGATGCAAACGTCTCCATGGACGTCACAGTGTTAAATGGGGAATCCGCTCGGTTTGTGCCAGAGCTCTCATCTGCTGCGGTCGCTGGTGACCTGTCCGGCCCCTCGGATGTACCGTACCATGTGGTGCATGAAAAAAGCACACACGTGGAGGAGAAAGAGCTGGAGGTAACTCAAGACCGAGTCGAGAGTCTTCGCATTCTCAGCTGTCATTTTAAGCTAGTTAGCTTCGATACGTTAGAGGATCTCTATGACAAGTGCCATCAGGATTTAGAATGGACCACCAATCTGCTACTGGATTCTGGAGAGAGGTTCTTTAGAGATGAAGATGTTGAGATCGGTGCAGCCGATACAGACAGTATATTTGGTCTGCTTGGAGATTTCCACGAGGCTGCGGGAAGCAAAACTCCTGTTGCATTGGATGAACATCAACATGAAGACTGGCCAAAAGGAGAGCAAAGTGGGACTGAGGAGGGAACCCAGAATGCAACCTGCGGGACAGTTAATGAGTCAAAAAAGGGAGCCAACAACGCGGATAGTTCAAGTTTCAGCGTTGCGCCTGTTCCACTTACAAACGAGAGCCAATCGGAAGCAACTCCAGCAGTAGAACAGTTTCCTCAAATAGAAATGAGTTTGCATAAAGCAGTGAAATTAGAGCAAAGTGACAACACTGAGCAGAAAACCATATCAGCGCCGGGGCTGGGAGGCGGAGCTTGGAGTGGCAGCTTTGATAATGAAGTAATAATTGAAGAGTCGAGGGTTGAGTTTGAGGACGACGTGGCCAGCATGGATGAGATCAATCGACTGCTACAGGCTGAGCTGGAGGAATTCGAGAGAGAGGAGGAGCAGAGGAAAAAGAAGGTTAAGAACCAGCATCTTGATATTCAGACGGTAGAGCTGAAGCTACCCACCGAGCTGGCGCTGCAGTTAGCCGAGCTGTTCGGTCCTGTCGGAGTCGACCCAGGTAACTTAACCCTCACAGTAAACAAGGAAAATGACATCTCAGGAAGTACATTTAAACCTCAAACAATAGTTGAGTAGGCTTCATACAGGATGTCTATATTACATTAAAACCATTACAAGACAAATGCAAGTCTGTCGGTAGCAAGTAGTTTTCCCTGTTTCTCTGTATTGAAGCGTTTTTACCGACGCTGCACTGGTGGTAGTTTTTCCAGGATCTTTAAACTGCTTTATTAAATAGACTAAATAAGTTTTTACATGTGGCAGCCGGACAGCTACAGTGGGGTCTTAGTTGATGATGATCTATTGGACATCTTATACATGATGTGGTCTCGGCATAAAGTGCTGTTCACATTTTAAATTTATAACCCTTTGTTAGCCGTTTATTGATGAACTGCTTATGGAGTTTGGGACACACTCATTTTGAGGGTATTCATATCTATCCTACCTGGTGATTATACTCAGGTACATGCTCCACCGATGAGTTCGCTGTGCAGATGGACCTCAGTCTGGCTAAACTGCTTCACCAGAAGTGGAAGGAGACAATCCAGGTAATCTGTCACAGATATCAGCGTCACTTCTACCCAGTGATGCTGTAATGCCACTGGAAGGGCGTCCATGTGGGTTCATCTTGATATTATTGTGTTTTTCAGGAAAGGCAAAGGCAGGCAGCGCTTTCTTTTCACTTGCTCCAGGAAGGTGAGTGGTTGCAAACACAATCTCAGTTGATCCATGTCCAGTCGACCGTTTCGCTGCATTTCTATTAAAAGAAACACTGTCTGAATGTTGTAGGTTCAGCTCAGCAGGATGTGTCCAAATACATGCCGCGACACTGGATGCAAGCGGCTACACAGGGAGAGGCTTCTGGTTCGATTCCATTCATGGACCACTGGAATGTCTCCCGTCCACATGTCTCTCTTAGGGACATTATAAAAGAAGAACAAGCCTTGCAGGAAAAAGTGCAAAAAGTAAGACCACACCTTGGAGAAAAGTGCTGTTATTTTCTGTTATTTAACTCCTCATTCTTGTCCCTTTATGCATCCTAATATTTCTTCTAATTGCTTTCTTTCAGACCAGACAAAGTCGTGTTGACCTGGACCGTCGGGACGGAGCCACGCTGTTGAAAGAGAGGCAGCTGTTCGCCCTCTTCCCCACCATCGACAGACATTTTCTCCAGGACATCTTCAGAGACCACAAGTAAGAGAACAGCTGAGATCTGCTTGGATTGTTATCGTCATCATCACGTAACAATGAGAAAACAAATCTGTTTCCACAGTGAAACTGTGCCAGTGCAAGCGAAATATCTGGTAACAGTTTCAGTTACTCTGCCATGTGTGCAGTTGCACTATAGTTACACTGCAGGATGTGTAAAGTGTGCAGAACACCACAAAAAAAACTATATTCAAAAATAAAGAACTAAAATCCAGAACAAAGTAAATGTGTATACACTGCTTAATTTACCTTCATTAAAAACAATCATAGTTGTTATTAACACGAACAGTCGCCCTCAAATTCATTCATTCAAAAAAGAGTAAATTTACGAAAGTCACTCAAATAAAACTGGAGACTGAAAAAGTAAATTATAATTTACTAATTGAACTAATAATAACAAAAACAAAGAAACAACTCGGTTCCAGATAAATTAGAGCAGTTTTCTGATAAAATTGTAGCACAAAATATAACCGTTGCAGAAGATTGAAAAGTACAGAAAACACCTGACTGTAGTGGAAAATACAGAACTGAAATATATGGTGTAACATGTTATTTGATCATATTTGTTTTTTATTTTTCTAATGAACCAGAATTAGATTCCATTTTATTTTTTTATTTATTAACTTTTGTAAATTTCGGCTTATTTGGGGGGCAGCCGTTTATCTTCTTTAATGGGAGGGTCGACTTTTTCCTCTCTGCAGCATAAACAAGAGGGAAAAAACAGAATTTCTGGCAAAGAAAAAATAAAACAAAGACACTCTTTGTGTGCATTAATTATGGAAAAACTTCTTGCAGGTTATTTTACACTCACAGTTAATGTAGAAATCAAATATCCAGTCTCAACCTTGTCTTTTGTGTCCTGCAGTGGGATTCTTCAAGAAGCCAAGTCCCTAATGCTTACTTTCTAAATATAAATATAAAATTGATATTTATTTTATATATGATGTTACTGTAGTTCCTTATGTTACTTTTTTCCCTACCTACATAAACATGTTTTTGTAATCTTTGCATAGTTATAGCCTGACCCAGACAGAATTGTTTCTTCGCTCCCTCTTGGTGGACGAACCTGTGAAGACTGTTGTTGCTTCAGAGGCTCCTCAGACTGACCGCCACAGAAAATCCAGCAAGGAGCGCGACAAGGTATAAGCACTGTGGTCAGTGATTAAACAAACAGTGGAGTATCTGTGATGTGTTTTTACATCTTGAGTGTTTGATAGTAGAATCTGTTTTGTATATTCATGGTACATTTTTTTTATTACATAGAGAGTTTATGTTATATAAAACACATCATTTGTTATAAAGGTAGTTGGATCCATCACTCCTAATTACCTGCTTTTTGTTTTAATTTACTAGAGGCAGAAACCTCTTGAAGATGCACCTAATTATCAGGATACAGAAGAACCAGAGTATGAAGACTTCAGGGCCGAGGCTAGCCTTCAGAGGAGGCGACAGATCGAGAGTTTTGAAAAAGCTGCTGAAGCCTACAAACAAGGACGGAAAGAAGTGGCCTCTTATTATGCACAGCAGGTAAATGAATAAAGGGGAATGACTTTAATTTCATATATTCTAGTAGTGCTACAGGTTTATGGACAGATTATGTGTCAGATTTTATTCCTGTACTACATATTTTTCACTTTCTCCTACCGTTTTGTCTTTTTTTTTTTTTAGGGGCACCTGCATGGCCAACAGATGCGGGAAGCCAATCATCGTGCAGCTGTTCAGATTTTTAACAAGGTCAACTCATCCCTGCTGCCCAGAAACATCCTGGACCTCCATGGGCTGCATGTGGACGAGGCCCTCGAGCATTTGGCTCAGGTCTTACAAGTCAAAACTGCAGGTACTGCATATTCTCCAAATAGCCTCTTTCACAAACACATCAGTCACTGTTGCCCTGTTAATGGTTAACCAACACAGTGGCTCAGAGCTCCTGGGACAGGACAGACAAAGACTGTCCTGTCAAGGACGAGGACACTGGTTTCTTTAGATTGAGAAGAATGTAAATTTAATAATGAAGATAAAAGAAGTTCA
>JBAMHX010000005.1:7605233-7620984 GCA_037177515.1 Pseudomugil tenellus
TATATATATATATAAGATCTTCATGTATGTTTGTCTTACCAAACTAGTGACACTATAGTTATTTGTCTGACACATTTGTTTATCAACCTAAATATCATGAGTTAAAGTCTTTCCTAACAACCATCACACAACTCTAGAGCAAAATACTTTTAAGAGTAAAAGTTTGTCAAATACGGATTTTTCCAGAGAAGTTGCAGAACTTTCTTACGGAGTACTTTGGAATATTTGTGAAAAACCTCAAATGAAATTATCCATGTATGATTTTAATTGCATCAGTTGTTTTTCTTGAGAAGCTTTAATGTTTCCAAGAGAAAACCATGATCTCAACTGGTTGAAAGTATTGAAAATATAAGGACAAGCTGAGAAACAACCTGATTCTGCTTGTAGAGATCCATTATTTCCATTTTCAAAGAACTGGGCAGCTGCTTACTGGAGAATTATTTATGCTGCTTTGAAAATTCACCTGTCCTCTCCTGATTATGACAGCATAAACAAAGAGCTGAAATGACTTTATGTGCATGGTGCACTTTTTATAACTTACTCTAAAGTTGTATAAATAAACATAATGCAGAATTTTAACTAAAATCTTTCCAAAGAGCTATTGTCTTCAGCTTTAGCTTTTTAGAGCTCATCTCATCTTTTACTTATGAGTATATATCCAGGGTTTGCTTCATTTTTGCATCATAAATGTGTAACATTGTATTGTAAATTAAAGCGATTGTATGAGCATAAATACCACGAATAACTAATTTTCTTCTCTTTTAGGGAAATACTACATAGCCACCATGACTATGATTACAGCCTCAACGTCCCTCACCATTTTCATCATGAACATTCATTTCTGTGGTGCTGAGGCCAAACCAGTGCCCCACTGGGCGAAGGTGCTCATCATCGACTACATGTCGAAAATTTTTTTTGTCTATGAAGTGGGGGAGAACTGTACGACACCAGAAAGTGAGAGAACTCCGCTGTACCCAGAGGAACCCATGAGTGAAAAGGGCTGCTACTCCGATGACCTTTTCCATGATGGGTTCTACAGTAATGACGACTCCTACAAGTATAGCAATGGCCACAGCGTGCGCCACGGCAAGCATCAGACAAGCCAAGCAAATGGCAGCGCCAATGGAAAGCATCACCATTATAGCAACCATAGCAACAACGCTTCCAGGCTGGAGAGGGGTGAGACAAAGCAGGAGCCCACGAAGCACTACCATCACATCCGGAGGGACGAACTGGATTATCAGGCCCCTCTACACTCACAAAACCTCCAGCACCTGAATGGTGGGCTTAAGGAGCAGGTTCTCTACCCTGCTGAGAAGTACCAGATCCCATCCTGCCCCTGCTGCTGTCCGTGCCTCCAACATAAGCAGGTGACATCAGCCTCTCCTACTCGCCTTCCTTTCTAGAATTGCCTTCTTTAATTCATCTGTCCACTTTCAGGTGGTGAAAAACATCCAATACATCGCCAACTGCTTCCGCGAGCAGAGAGCGACATGTGTCAAGGTGGCCGAATGGAAGAAGGTTGCCAAGGTGATGGATAGATTTTTCATGTGGATCTTCTTCGTCATGGTCTTTCTCATGAGCATCCTCATCATCGCCAAGGCATCTTGATGTTTTTGTCATCAAACCTCCAGCATTGTGTCAGTGTTAAACAGATGCAGATGTTTCTGCTTGTCTTGTATGCTAGAAAGTTGTGTTTCATGCGTGTAAGAGAGTGTTTGTCTGGATTCATTGCTTTGCTTTTGTCTTTCGTCTGAGGAACTCAGTTAGTTAATGTCAGGTGTGCTTCCATGTGTCAAGGAGCGGTAAGACAATCTAGGCCTCGCTTCGTACATGAATGGACTCTCCATTATTGATGAACAGACAGACATTCAGCTATAGGCGTTACGTTTCTCACATTGCGTTTTAAGCAACCGCATGATGCTTTCCAGTTTGCCACAGAGGAACCATAAGGCAGAAGAATAACTTGAAATACTATTAAATGAATACAGTAAGGAGAAGTTCAATGTCAAGCACGACACTGTTTTTATTGGAAAACTGAGGGCAAAGTGCTTCAGAGTAAGAAAATAAATAATTACTTGAATATGAGACTTTTAAAAAGGTGGTTGGATGTTTACATTTTCATACTTTAAAAA
The DNA here is from genome assembly GCA_037177515.1 of Pseudomugil tenellus. NCBI lineage: Eukaryota > Metazoa > Chordata > Actinopteri > Atheriniformes > Pseudomugilidae > Pseudomugil > Pseudomugil tenellus. The sequence continues at coordinate 7,607,369 of JBAMHX010000005.1, forward strand.
ATACTATACTAAGATCTTACATTTGAAGCCTGTCTTAAGGGTGAAGCTTTTGATTAACTATGCTTGTTAATAAATGATTCAATCAGAAATAAACCTTCAATATTGTGTTATTGTGGTTTAACTTCCTCTCTGGCATTTTCCTGTGGTATTACCTTCAGATTTGTTAGACCAAATATTATGTATCTGTTTAGCAAATCTGTGCATTTATACTGTTACAGCCACAGGAACATTGAAACTTGATCACTGGAGTTATATAACACACACGCACGTGTCTCAAACAAAGCTTAACCAACAGCTTAGAGACTGCAGAGGGCAGACCAGCTGTAATCCAGAATGTGGACATTTTAGTTCTGGTAACAGCCTCTAGGTGGCAGAGGAGGATGCATTTATTGGCTTTCCAAAAGAGCATCACCGGAGGAGTAGGTTTATCTACAAGATACGCAATTATCCCAGATAAAATATGTTACTTATTATCACCACATCTTGTTAATAGTCCTATAAGTGGAAGAGTTAAAAGATTAGGTGATGAAAGACTTTTGCAGCTTTACTTTTACAGAATTTTCTGCAAAATGAATGAAGATCAACAAGAGACACTTATTCCCCCCACAAATGACTTGAGCTCGACTCCAACAACAACTCTGAGGGTTAAACCGGAGCCTAATGAATAGGAATAACTGATTAAAGAGAAAAGACTGAAACAGTAATGCAATTAAACACTGTACAGCTCACACAAGCATTTCTAATGTAAGAAGCAGACAAACTGAATATTTTAGGCTCAAGCTGGAGTTCATTATTATTTCTATAAATAAGTGTCCCCGTTTCAGACTCCAAGAACACTTATCATCCTGAATCCACTGAAGGTCCTTTATTAGCATTCAAAACTATTTCAAATACCCCCCAAGAACAAGGATCATAGCAGACAGAAGTTATCAATGAAAGGTTTGCTTCTCTAGCCGTCTCTGATTGATGGCACAGCTGTATTGACATCAGGATGTGTCAACATGTCATGATAAATATTATCAATAATCTGTCAAACTAATCATCAAGTCGACTTTTGATTTAAGAGTTTCTAAACAAAACTCAACAAATCCAAGTAAAATCGAGAAATCTAAAATGATCATGTTATTTGTACCAAATGCTTCTGTGTAGCTGCATTTAAACATAAACTAAAAGGAAAGAAATGCGGGTTTCCTTTGTTTAAAAAGAACTATTAGCAATAAGTCTTTTCCAGTTAGAAAACATGTTTATTGGTATGGAGCAATGTTTGTAAGGAAAAATGCATTTATATGAAACTGATGCATTTATGGAAACTACACTGAATGCTTCAAAGAGACCGTAGCGACTTTTGTTAGAGGTAACTTGACAATGTGGCATCTGTTGCATCTGTTGCATTGCAAAAACAAGGCCTGTCATTACTGGCAATCTCAATGCAGATATCGAGCTGAGATTCTTCAACCAATGGAAATCTCGTCTCTCCACAGTCTGGGATGAAGTCTCATCTCCAAGATGGTGAGATTTGTAGCTGTGAAAATTTCTGCTACAGCTCTGTTTGTTAAATTTAAGAAGTTATTAAGAAATAATCCATCAAACATTCATTTTAATACGTTTTGATGTCTACAGACTCTGAATCTTAATCATCACCTTTCTTCCACCTGATCCCAGCAGTGAAAGGAATGTGTGGCTCTGTTATGAAGACTATACTTATAGAAGAAAAAGGCACAACAATCAATAAAACTGTCAGACTTTGATCGCAACTTACGCAAAAACTCTTACATATTGATGAGAAGATTTCTGGAAGGTGACGTCTTGCTGGGGTTCTCAGAAATCAGCTGTGTTGATTGATCCGGAGACAGACTATTGGCTCGCAGTCTCTCAGGTCAGATATGATGATGGCGGTTAGAGTTCAGAGGGGTGTTTGCATGTCATGGGGTCTGACACACCCCCAAAAACAGCATCTATAAGCTGCTCATCTGCTTCCAGAGTGGAAGAAAGTAAAGAGAAGAACATGTCATCCATTACTAAGCAGCTGTCTTCCATCAGTTTTGCAGGTAAGACTGATTATTTATTTAATTTTATTACTTCCTTCACCCTTTTTTGACCTTTTTGTCCCCCTGACTTTATTCTCCTCAGGCAAGAGGGCACCTCTCTCTTCCTCAACCATCATCAGACTGGTTTTACTAGGAAAAACTGGCAGTGGAAAAAGCTCGACTGCTAACTCCATCTTGGGCCGTAAAGTCTTGGATGTGAAGGTCAGCAGCGCCTCAGGCACGCAACGTTGCCGCAGGGTCAGTGGAGAATTTCGTGGGCGACAGCTACTCATCCTGGACACTACCGGGGTGCTGGACGCTCATCAGACTCCACAGGAGGTGCAGAGGGAGCTGAGGAGGAGCATTAGCCTCCTCTTCCCTGGGCCACATGTTTTCCTCATTGTTATTCAGATTGGGAGGTTCACCCAGGATGAGAGGGAAGCGGTGTACCAGATCAAACAGGCAATGGGCCTGCAAGCTTTAAGCTTCTCTGTGGTGGTTTTCACTCATGGAGATCGTCTAGAGGAGGGGACAACTGTGAAAAAATGTCTGATAGATGATTGCAAGGATCTGGGCGAGTTGGTGGCCGGATGTGGGGGAAGGTACTGTGTATTTGACAACCGAAGCTCCAAGAACAAGGAGCAGGTGTCTGCGCTGTTTGCTTTGATAGATGGCATGATGCAAGACAACAGAGAGAGCTACTACAACAGCAAAATGCTTCAGAGAGCAGAGGAGGACCTAGCTCACCAGCTGGAGGAGGAGAGGAGGATGCTGACTGAGAAGGATGAACTGCAGAAAAAGAAGCAGGAGGAAGCTGTGAAAGAGTGGTATGAAAAAAAGCTGGAGATGATTCAGCAGAAAAGCAGGATGGAGCTGGAGGAGCTGAAGAAAAATCAGGAGCTTGAGAAGGAGAAGGGGGAAGAGCTGGCAAGAGATCGGGAGGAGGCTTTTAAACGAGAGGTGGAAGAGAGGAAGGCACAGGAAGTGTTGAGATTGATGGAGATGGAGAGGAAGAAGAGAGAGGAGCTCCAGGAGGAGCTTGACAAAGTCACTAAAATGTTGGAGGAGCAAGTTGAGCGTGAAGATCAAATGAGAAGATCAATGGAGGAGAAGATCCAAAAGGAGAAAGAGGAAAGCGACAGAAAAGAGAGACTGAGGGAACTCCAGCAGATCCGGATGGAGCAAACCATAAGGCAGAGAGAAGAAATGGAGAGAGACGTTTTGCAGAAAGACTTTGAGAAACTCATCCAGAGCCTGGAGGAGCTGAGCAGGAGGGACGAGGAGAAGAAAAAGCAAATGGAGAACTTGCTCAGACGTGAGAGGGAGGAGAACCAGAGAGAAATGGAGATCCAGGTGGAGCAGCTCAGAGCAGAGAAACGGCGAACCGAAGCCCTCAAACAGGAGTTAAAACTCATAAAGATGAAGGTTGAGCAACAGAAAGTGAGTGAAGAAAACCTAAGGAGAGTTCTGGAGCACAGCCTGCGAAAAGAGAGGGAACAGTGCAACAAGGAGATCTCCATGTTGAAGAAACTTTGTGGAAAGAAGTGCGCGGAGATGATTGGGAAGATGTCCACAGAAAAGCCCTGCATGGTGGGAAATGTTACTGGATATGTGCAGGAGATGGGACTGTTGGGGATGAACGTAGCTCTGGAAAAGTTTGGAAGTCCATGTTGCATCCAATAACAGCTCAAACCTATTCATTAAGTCTTTGTAACTATCTTTTTGCCATGATGGTTTGCAGTCGGGACTTTTCTTTTTTGCATTAACTATTAACACAAAGTTAAGATAAAACAGGAAATTAATGCCACTCCAACAAATGGATATAATTCCTGCGTGTGTCCTAAATCAGCAAATGCACAAACTCTCAGAAATGATGGAGATAATCTGATTATTAATTCCCGCCCTCTGCCCCAGACTGCTGTCTCTGTCTCCATCATCTAAATCTGTACTCAAGCAAAACCCTGTTGCCATTAATAAAGACAAATATAGCTTTCCAGCTTTGTTTCAGTGTTCCTTACCGATAAGGTGACCTCAGCTGTGCCATCTGCTTGTGTTCCCTGCCAAAAAGTCTGCTTTTATCCGCTGTATCATGAATGGGTTTTAAGTGTCTCTGTTTTTCTTTCAGGGAAAATGCCTTGCTCATGTTGTGGGAACAAAATATTAATCCGTTAATACAATCATGACCACTTGCCCTCCTTTTTTTTTAGAACAAAGTATAATTTTCTTATATCACGTGCTTGATGACATTGAAAGAGAAGTTGGTCATGTTATAGTTTGGGTGGATGATAGTAAATCAGAGTAGTACATATAAACACATACATAGAAATAAAATAACAAAAAATAACATAAAATAAATAGAGATATACTACAGATTAATGAAAGCATGACTCATCTCAAATGAAAGCAATTCAGTATTTTAAAATATTTCCATTACATCACAACAATTTGCTTAAACATGCTTACATATTAGATTAAGCATTATTATGTATTATGTGGATGTTATCTGCAAAAAGTCAGAAGTTGCACTGCATGGTAGCGATCTTTAATGCTGCTGTTTGCTTATTCATCAAGATATAAACTGATTATTTCCTCCTGTGTAGTTTTATAAGCTTTTCCTTTAAATCTGCAGAAACAGATTTCTTTTTGTCCATTTCTTTACAGGAAGAAAAGTTACATACAATCACATTGTCTTTAAAGGTTGCTTGACAAACATGATTGATTGCATTGCAGATGTTGGAAATGCAAAAATAAAATGTCAGTACTTCAACATTTTATCGAATTTATAAACTCTGTAGCTTACAATGTCAATTAGCAAAAATAAATAAGGCAAAAATAATACATCCAGATCAAACTGAAGAATGAAATGTCAGAAAAGCCAAAGTAAAACTGATATTTTCTTGTTCAGACAGATTTTTCCTCATTTAGAAATATTGTAGCTCGTAAAGTTTGAATGAGAGATTGTTCCTTTAACAACTTTACCTGCAGTCTGATCTGATGGCTTTCCAGCAAAGTTGTTTAGGTCCCAACAAGAAGCTTGACAAAACTCGCATATACAAACTTCACATACCACTTGAGCCTTGTTGCATTGACTGGACACAGTCAGAGCTTTAACTATACATTTTCATTATATAAGGTTATGGAAGAGGATGAAGAGTTTGAATCATGCAAGCTCACCAGGTTCAGGATAACAAAATGTCAGGTTTGAATGACCAGCACTGTGGCCGTCCTCCTCTAATATGCTCATTAAACATAAATCCTTAGTTTTTATTAGAGAAAAACTGAAAATGTATAGTTAAGAATGTTACTTTACAGCTGTTTCCAGCATGCTGAGTAATAGGTTAGCAAAAAATGAACTTCTGTCCTTGAAGAGTCTGTCCGTACTGGTGTGATCTGTGGCATTACTTTTCCAGAGATAAATCTTATTTTATAATCTAATTGATTAATAAAACCTTTTTTAAAAACTTGTAACAAATTCACTACATTTGATTGGGTTATAGTGGCGCTGACTGTTGAAAATCTGTACCAGAGAACTGATAAGGGATGACAGTTTTAAGACAAGGCAAAAACAAACTGAACTATTGATCGTGGAGCATTTAGCTGTTTTCATGAGATGAACAGTTTGGAGGCTCCAGTAAGAAAAAAAACTAATAATTGCACAAATCTTGTCTGTGCAAAGTATTTATAAATGCATCTTTTTAAGACTAAACAAGTGCCAAGTTTGGTTTCTGAAGGGATAATGCCGGCCTGGCGCCATACACGTGCCTTGAGAACCATCTGAAGGCTGAGTGAGCATCACTCTTTGCACCTCTGAGTCTACAATCCACGTGATGGTGCTAACAACATGTTTTGCCTCTCCAGTCAGTGCTCAGCTGCAGCTTGTTGTACTGTTACTATTTGGATCCCTGTCATTGGCTGTTTTAGGGACAGACATCTTGTAGAACATTATGAACTGTACAGCGTGCGGAGGGGGGAGGAAAACCGTTCTCTGTTTAACACTGAGAAAAAAAAGGTCTGATGAAGAGACGACCATAGACGAAGAAAAGCATCCAAACGTCACGTTGCAATGATATATCATCTTGCATGAGATTTACATTCAGATTTTCACATGGCTTCATGGATATCTTTACACTTTATTCATCTGCACATTGAAAACAGTGAGGTTGAAAAAAATTTCAAACATTTTGAAATGATATTAGTCAAAGTATATCATTAAAATAATTTCAATGGGACAACATAAAAAAACACACATATTAAAGCAGGCAGGGCAAAAATTGGTTCTCCATTTGAAGACATAATAAAAATCATGGAAAGAACAGCAGTAAAGGTCGTATGATGGAATTATTTCAGCACATGTCTCATATGTTTGTGAAACATGGAAGACATCAAATGGATTTACTGTATTTTTACACATTCTGATGTTTCTTTCTACAGAGTTCAGTCCATTCTTGCTTCTAGCAGCAAAATTTTCCACTTGACACTTTCTGCACTTAAAGTGACTTTATGTCACTTTCTGACCTAAAAATATATATTTCTGACTTAATGGAAGAATATTTGTTATTATGTACATTACTGTTGATATCCAGTTGCAAAAGTAGTGAAATGGCACTTCAATACTTTTCTTTCTAGGAAGCTGCCTCATATTACACCTGAGTTTTAACACCAAACAAGTAGAAATCAGTATACTGGTCAGTTTGAACGTGTAACTAGCCGTGGCTGATTAAATAAGTAAATACGAGAAGACATTATTTAGAAAAATAGAGAAAAAGAAGGAGAAATGGTGCAAGAGACCAAACAAGGGTCAACATCAGACTGAATGGAGTTAAGCGTACAGCGAGAAGATGAATTAGATTACTCACTGAGAAAATCTGTCAGAGTTCAGTAGAGCTACTTTAAGTCCAAAGCATGATCACACCACCACCGGGCTTAACAACTAAAAAATTAAATACTTTTTTTTCTTATTGGGATCATATACAGACATTTAAACACTCAGTCTTGTTTTAATAATAATAAAAGAAAAACAGCTTCTCTTATGGCTAAATTTTGAAGTGAGACAGAAAATATTTTCTTCGGATGACTTTTCTGTATATTTATGCAGAAATAGTAGGTTTCATATTGAACTGAAGAAACGTGTGCAAATAAGTCTGCTTAAAAAATCCCCAGGATCTTTTGCAGCTAAAAGATGAAAGCAGAGATTTTAGAAAGCTTGAAATTGGCATCAGCTGGTCTTTCCTAATGATGACTGAAAGCAAAAGCTAAATAAAAGTCTGATCGTTATATAAATGATCTGTAGGCTAAAATCTTTGAAGGTGTCGATTTCCCCCCCACTATTGCTGGCTTATATTCCCATCAAAAAAGTACAGGTTAAAAAAATGTGTTAATTTTTAACTGATTGGAATTTTATGTATTTTTTAAATCCTGCTTTGCAGCACATTGTCATACAAAAGAAATGAAAACGCAAATGAATTGAACGCATTAAAATGCAACTACGGATTATCAGTGCAATTTTCCTTTTTAGTCCAGTGAAATAGGTCAAATCAAGTTCAACAGCTTTGAATTAACCAAAACTGCGTATCTACAGGGTTGGATGACTAAAGAAAGGTAAAACAAATGTGTTCACATAAAAAACGCATTTCATAAGTCATGTTTTCTCAGGTGATCAACTTTTCTCTGCACTACTGTCTGAGTTGTCAGCTGGTGCCCACGGTCCTCAGTAAATCTGCTGTGCGCTCAGAGCGGCAGTGCAGATCAGTCCGACCTGAGCAGGACGCGCAATCTCCTCCAAATCAACGTGAGCTTCAACATCTGGCGGATTATCGTTCATTCAGTCTGACATGTGAAATCTCTGCAATGAATAACACGAGCGGCTCAGCTCTGGTAGGAGCTGGCGGCCACGGAGAGATCCCGGCGCACAGAGTCTTAACGGGCTGCGTCCTGGCACTGCTCATCGTTTGGACGCTTTTGGGGAACTTCACGGTGTGCGCTGCGGTCTACAGATACCGCCACCTGCGCGCTAAAGTCACAAACATCTTTATTGTGTCTCTGGCTCTGTCGGATCTCCTGGTCGCCGTGCTGGTGATGCCTTGGAAAGCTGCTGCTGAAGTTGCAGGCTTCTGGCCGTTCGGGGGATTCTGTAAAACTTGGCTGGCCTGCGACATCATGTGCTCCACGGCCTCCATCCTCCACCTGTGTGTCATTAGCGTGGACAGGTACTGGGCAATTTCCAGTCCGTTCCGCTATGAGAGGAGTATGAACAAGAAAGTAGCCTTCGTTATGATTGGAGTGACTTGGACCGTGTCCATAGTGATCTCTTTTGTTCCCGTGCAGCTGGATTGGCACCGAGCGGAGATCAGTGACCTGACCGGGCAGGATTTAACGCCTCGTGATGACAGTATTGATGGGAGCTGTGATTCCAGCCTCAGTCGCACTTACGCCATATCCTCCTCCCTCATCAGCTTCTACATCCCGGTTGTTATTATGATTGTTACATACACCCGCATCTACCGGATAGCCCAGATGCAGATCCGTGTGATATCCTCCTTGGAGCGAGCGGCGGAGCACGCGCAGAGTTGCCGCTCTCATGTACCAGAATTATTTCCTCGCGTGTGTACGGAAATGGGTGCCAATCCATATCAGTCCCATGTTGGTGTTCACCCGGATTCCCAGTGCTCCCAGCTCAAAGTGTCCATCAGAAAAGAGACAAAAGTGCTCAAAACTTTGAGCATCATAATGGGTGTTTTCGTCTGCTGCTGGTTGCCATTTTTTATCCTAAACTGCGCGATGCCTTTCTGTCCCGGACCGGGGGCCACCGGAGCGCAACCTGGCCCCTACTGTGTCAGCGAAAAGACTTTTGATGTGTTTGTGTGGATCGGTTGGAGCAACTCGTCTCTCAACCCGGTTATTTACGCGTTCAACGCGGACTTCAGGGACGCATTCTTGCGCCTGTTGCGCTGCCGCGGACATGGCTTTTTGGCCGCTGTTAGCGCAGCTGTGGAGACGATGATGGCGAGCAACGAGACGGGAAACCCGAGGCGGGACAGCCCGCAGAATGCGAAGCTGAGCGTCTCCACGAACACCAGGGGTAGCCAGGACAGCGGGAACACCACGGTGACGGTGTTTTATCACAAAAGGGCCACGTCAGAGCAAGTGTCAGACACAGAGGATAGATGCGACAAAGACAGACTGACGCAGATACCAAGAGCGTCATTAACACAATAGATTCATTGCTTTGAATGATGTTTTTCCATTAAGTTACTGTTTATATAAGTACATGGTCGAGGAGAAGCTGGAATCCATTTCTGCAAAGAGCACGCGAGAAGATGTGAGTCCACAGGGCCTCTAGGATAACACTGAACCTCAAACCTATAACTTTAGGAAATTAAAACAATTTGTATAGTAAAAGATCAGCTAACTTGAGCCATTTTTTTGTTATAATCACCAACAAAGCTAAAAAAACGTATTGTGTAACACTGAATTATTTTTGGTGATAAATGTGGACTGTTTTGAATATTTTCTGTGTTAAATTTATGAATATAATTGTTTGGTTCCTATCATTTTTTAAACATTAGCTGTCCCATAGCCTACCTTTTTTAAAATGAGTCGTACTGAGGTAAAGTGTGGCACCAAAAGAGCTAAAATAAATCACAACCTGTAAAGCATTTAACATAATTTTGATCATTCCTGATCAAATAATTCAGTTAACTTCAATTTAATCTCAGGTATAATTTTAACGCAAACACAGTAATGACCCCAAATCCAAAAACGTATATGCTCTGTAAAATTGAAATAAAAACAGAATGCAAGGTTTTGCAAATCTTGCAAACCACAATTTTATTTTCAGTTGGACATAAACAGCATTCATCTGATTTTTACACTTACACTTCAATGAATGTTCCCAAGCAGCTGGAGCCCATGTAATCATTGGGTGAGAGGCAGGGTACACCCTGGACAGGTTGACAGTCTCTTCACAGGGTTAACACAAAGAGACAAACAACCAGTCAGGCCCTAACCAAAAAAATTCTCAGCTGATTAAAATAAAAAAAACAAAAAACAAACAAACAAACAAAAAAAAAACATAGAAAAAGAAACAAGCAAAAGTTTAATCTTTAAGGAGTTCCAGAAAATGCATAGAAATAGTAATAAGACTTGGTAAGACTTGGTAAGTACAAACATGTGAAACACACATGTGAAACATGTGAAACACACATGTGAGGAGTCAGAGAGCAGGAAACATTTACCATTAAATTGACCATTTTTTAATTGAAAAATGGTCTGCATGGTCAGCTGCAGCACATAGACTAATCTTTTCTTAATGATTTCCTCTCAATACATACGGTTAGTAATCTTAAACAAACAGCCGAAATGATTACTTCTGTTTTACTGTAAAAACACTAAAAACGTAGCAAACACAATGACTCAAGAGGGGTTTTGCAGTGTCCAAAGGTAGCTGGTGACCTTTCTCTCTTCTACCCAGATATAGAGGGACTTATTAGAAGTCTGTATTTCACTGAAAATCTAGAAAATGGGATTATGTAAGTAACTCACATTAGCACTCATCTTGGTAGTGGCAGCATGCACTCACATCGATACATTGGACGAAAAAAAACATAAATAATTTGTACCCAAAGGTTGTTCCTGTGAAAGATGCCCTGACCAGTGTGAACATAGAAGCTTTTAAGCTGACAAAGTAAAAAAAAAAAACCCACACAAGATGTGTTTCAGACTAAGATGCTGATGTAGGAAAGGAGAGCTTTTTTTTGCTTTGTGATAAACATTTTTGCATATCAACATTGTTTCATGTCTGTTTGAAATGAGTGTCAAATATGTAAGTTATAACCTATGAACTCAAGAAGCCTTAATGGAGCCAAAAAAGGATCTTTTGCTGTTACTAGGGGTTGAATAAGACGAACGATCGGACAGTTGTACCACATGTGCATGTGCAGTAATCATGCAGTATAATCAGACAATCTGTTCGCTTTGCATAAGAAAATCAGCAGCGTGTCAATGAACCAATGACAAAAATGTGAAACACCCACTTATGAATATAACCTTTCACACCTCTGTGATGTGAGCTTACTTTTTGCACATTAAATAGTGAAAACAGATTTTTTTCCTGCTTATTTGTCAGATATATAAATAAGTGCTGAGTTCAATATGGCCTAACTAAGAAAAAAAGGATAATTTTCCAGAACATTTTAATTTTTATTTGCTATTTTGATTGCCTTGCTTTTGATTTCCGTCTAAATGGGATCAATGTATAAACTCAAATATCATGTTCAAATCCTTGTTAACAACACATCACACCACAATGTTTTAATTCATAATCCCAAAATTCAGAAAAACCTACTTTATTAAAAAAAAAAACAAAAACCAACTCTTTATGCAATTTTAAAAATGGCAATACTAAGTGGATCAATAGAACATGAGTACCTTGACATGGGACTTTTAATTCTTCTTTAATTCTGAATAAAAGTTAATTCCGCTTTAAAAAGATGAAAAGTGGAATGGACAATTCTGAATTATTTGTGTCTAAATTAAAACATCAACGTCAGGGAAAAATATTGCATGTTATAAAATTCATTTGTGGTCATGGTACACGGTGCTGCTGTCGTCCCAGCTTGTCTACTGGAACAAATATGTGCTTATTTACATAAAAGAACGTCCTCTCCAGCATTTGACTGCTGCTAATTCTTTTCTATCTTGGGTGCAATGACTTCTGGGTGATTGGAGACCGCGAAGGACTGTGAATGAACACTTCATTTTAAGCTAATTCAACCCCATTAGAAGTGTGGACCCTAAGTACAATTCGATTTGGGACAGTATTTTGTGTGCCAATTTGATGTCAGCACACTTTGAACCCACACTTTGAAGCGTGCAGTGCATGGATTGGAACACAGCCAATGATTTGGACAGCCATACAAAATGGTGTGACCACTATATAGGGCACCTGAGGCATAAGATACATACATTCGGACTCAGCCTGTAAAATACAGTTAAAAAAGAAAGATGCTCAGCCCGTCTTCTATATATTTGGTCCCGTCTGTTTTTCTTCTCCTCCTCAGCTGTTCAAAAAAGTGAAGTAGTATACTTGTGACGAGCAAGTACTTAAAAAGTTTAATTAAAATGGAAGCAAAAACTGTTTTTATTAGGTTGTTTTCCACGTAGCCAATAAGGCTAAAAACAGGAAGTGGTTTGTATTTCCGGTATAGGTAAGTGCATCACACTCGCCGTCACGTCGGAATTAAGAAAAGGTGAATTAACGTGTTTCCATGTAAAACTTAATTTGGACTTAATATTTTCATGTAAACTCGAAGAAGAATTTAATTTTGAATTATTTTAGTTCTGAATTAAAAAACATGTAACTGTACTAAATGCAGTGTCTTTACTGATAGCAGCGTCAGTGTGAGTCCATTTAAGCATAGTAAGAAGTGAAATGGAGACTACATGACAGTAATTACAGAAGCTTTGAGCTATTTGAACGAAATAAATAAAATCTATTTTTTCAATTATGAATAATAAACATACAACAGCAAACTTCATTCAGTCTCTCAAACCAGGTTACATGTGTAGTAGCAAAACTGGAGTTACATGAAGAGACAACAGCTCTTCCTGGTCAGCTGGGACACCTGCAGTGAGTTTTGTCTGTGTGGATACACATTTTAGGTTGCATGTTGACAGCCTGTATGTGCAGAGCCCCCAGGGGACAGATAAATATGGAAACTCAAAGACCCAGTTCAAAGGAAGGAAGGGTATGGACTCAGAGAAAAGAGCGATCTCTGAAGAGAGGCAAGCTGGCTTGTCTTTTTGATGAGCTGAGATGCTATCCGTACTGGGATTTCTGTCACTTACAGACCTTTATCTGCATGACTGCTAAACAAAAAACGACTTTGCAGGTGGTTTGCTAAGATCAGAATGACATCAGTTTAGGAGCATTATGGTTGCAAGATAATTAAGCTAAGATATGAAATTTCCAAAACACTTCTAAGGTTGTGAGTTCTAATGAAATCAATTATAGAATTAAATTAGATTTCTTCTGGTGTTTTACCATCAGACATACGCCAGCAGGAAGTTTAAAAATAAAATATTAATATGAAAGAGAGCCCACAACCTCTCTTCCTCTTTTTATTGTTAAATTGTTTAATTCTTTCTTCCTGAACAAAGCCCTCCTTTTACCACATGCACAATCATACAGCCTACATTTTACATGATGTCACCAAATCCCTCTGTCCTAGAACAAAAGTCTCTGAACCAGACTCTACAGCAGAATCTATAGCATAAGTAACCGCCTCAGAAGTGCACTAGCTTCTGCAAACTTATGTTATTTTGTCACAGTCAATGTTAAATGCTATGGTTTAGTTTGGTTAAGGTTTCCACCTTTCAGAAATTAACAAACTGTTTGATCCATATCAGATTTCTTATGAGTCATATCAGTCTGGCTTTAGACAGGGTCACTGCACTGAAACTGCTCTTCTGTCTGTTACTGATTCCTTACGACTTGCAAGATCCAATGGTCAAACCTCAGTCCTTATTCTGCTGGACCTGTCAGCTGCTTTTGACACAGTCAACCACAAGATTCTCCTCTCCACACTCTCT
>JBAMHX010000005.1:7627007-7637445 GCA_037177515.1 Pseudomugil tenellus
TTCTATTCTATTCTATTCTATTCTATTCTATTCTATTCTATTCTATTCTATTCTATTCTATTCTATTCTATTCACATACTCATGACAAGATTGTTGCATTTTTGCAGCGATATCCAGTGAGATACAATGTTGGCTCGTGTGCTGACAGAGGCCCGATTGTTCCCATCGTGTATGACCACGGAGACAAAGAGCTCACCAGAAATCTATACGGACCAAATTCAAGAGGTAAAATGTTCAAACACAACAAAATAAAACATATATGTTTTTACATAATCAGAAGTAAAAAAAAAACCAAACCAAGTTCTTTGTTTAAGATGATCAATTTCAAATGAAAAATCTTAACTTTACTTTTTTTCTGATTTAAGGGGAGTTTGATCCAGGCTTCATCACATTCAGAGCAATAAACAATGAACGGGCAGCCATGGCTATCTGCTCTGGAGTTAAGACAAGGGGATGTAACACTGAACACGTGAGTCTGACAGTAGTACAGGTGGGGATACTTACAGGTTTTGTGCTAACTTGGTACATGCGAGACTGAACCTCAGGGGCAGATCTACAAAGAGGCAAGAGATGGCAGCTGCCCTTACTTTGGAATGTTGTCTTCTCAGGAGTTAACCAATGCTTATTGTCTGAATAATTTCTGGTTTAATATTATTATTGGTTGCAGTGCAGTGACATGGTTGTGAAACAACGGAAAATGTTTTAATTTATTCATCAAAAACTCACCAATGCAGGAATTCCTTTTTCCCACTTGCTGTGGGAGTACTGTGTTGTGATGAACAAATTTTCTTTGTCAAGAGGAGCTTGGAAAGTAAAAAGAAAAAAATTAAACAAAAGATAAAGAGATAAAAATATACCACCCAGAAAACAATGCAACACAACCACCTATTCAGGAACATCCGCCACACCCACGCCAAAACCTAACATAAGGCATCTCATGGTCCCTTTACAGAAGGGGCAGGTGGCAGAAGGAGGCTCCAGCCAGAGCCCCATGCTGTCAGGGGAAGAGGCCCCAGAAGGCCCCCCTGCCCTCTCTCACATACACCCATACCCTCTTTCCCCATGCCCACTTACATTACCCCCCCTTTCTCCATATATACACACACTCTCTTTTCCTATAACCACTCACATTACCTCCCCCTTTCCCCATACACACAGCCATCTGTATACCAGTCAACTTTTACTCACAGCAAACTTCATACATTTGCTTTCACACACCCACAATTCTTTGTCCCAACTTACCCCATGTAAGACAACTCCGGTGGGCAAGAGGATAAACAGCCTGGCCCCCACCATAAGCAGCAAATCCAGTACCCTCCAGGTTTATGGAACTATCCTCTCCCTATGCCCAAACCCAACCACTGGCCACACATAGGAAATAGAGGGGTTAGACCCTCCCCATCCCGTCCCCACGTTGTTTGTGTGTTGTAACTGTTTTTGTGTTTTGATGAATAAGTGTAATTAAAGTTAAGAGGTGAGTCGATGCTGAGTGCAGTAATCAAGGCCACCCTGATTGCCTCACTACACCTAGCAAGTATACACCTTACTTGTGTCTGGTGGGCAGTAGGGAAGAAGAGGGGTGGGGATGGGGTGACAAAAAAGGGCAGGGGCGACAGAAGAAGACCCCATTCCCTCCTCTCATATACACCAATGCCCTACACATAGTCACCCTCATCATGGCATGCGCAGACACACTTACAGACACACACTCACCCTCATCTTGGCACATACACACCCATATAAAAATTGTAGTATCTCTTCAAAAAACCCTCCTGCCAACCCCAATACCCCTACCACCTTAAACCTCTACAGTTCCCCTGGTCCCTAACTCTCACAACTCTCCACTGTACCCTATTCACCACTCCCTACAAATACAAAAAGATAAAACTATTGTTTTTATAAGACTTTGTGGCATTTTTGTTTATTTCTATACGAGATATCCCCCCCGATGCCGTCTGATACCACCCTGGTATCTCGCTGCTCCTTTCCCACTGCATGTAAAAAATGCTTGATTAGTCACTGTGGTGGTTTAGTACTCAAATGATACACTTTAAAAAGGCCATTTTTCTTTGTTTTTGTGTGTTTACTTGTGTTCAGTATTGCATTGGTGGAGGAGGATATTTCCCTGAGCATAGCAAGCAGTGTGGAGACTTCACTTCATTTGACTGGGACGGGCCGACAACAGTTCCAGCCTGGAGCGCCTCCAAAGAGATATCTGAGAGTTCTGTTCTACTGTTCTATCGCTGACAGGATTAGAGTTAAAGAGTTAGTTTTATTAAAGCAGCACACCAGTAGATGTTTCTGTGTATTTCAGGGCTGCTTAGACTTAACCTTTTGCATCATTAAAGATTTTTTAAAATCACCCTTATCTTTTGTTTCCTTTTTTCTTCCTGTTTCTCTTTCAACAACTCTTTTCCTGCCATTGAATGAAAAATTCAATGCTTTTAAAAACTTTTCGTTTATATGAGCACATATGGTCGCTCTACACATGTTGAATGCTGTCTATCATGAAGCAATAAAGTTTATACGGACATAAATATGGACATAAATCACTGATACACCACCACACTTTAAATGCTTGTTTTTCATCATTATCCCAACATATACTCCTTAATTGCTACGACTTTATATACAAATCCCTCCTCAGACTGCTACAGCACATTTATCCTCTTGCATGTTACACAGTTAAAGCCTGCACAGTCATCTTATTTATTAAGAACAATTAAACATTTCCATTGCGGCATCATCACAGGTTATTTTATGACCATTTGAATCATTTGAACTTCTTGACTACATGGCTGTGTGGTGTGAGTGATTGTCTCTCTGTCTAAGGACTGGCAACAGAGTGAACCTTGGCTAGATGCTGGGCCCCGCCAATAAAAGTTAGGCAAGCAGCTGTAAAGCATTCTTAAACAGTTAGTGAGAAAGAGATGTGAGTACTACAAACACATAATTAAATTAAGGCAATTATTCATTTTGATTTCTGAGATTATCTGAACTGAATTCTTACTGAATTTGATTTTCACACCAGAATTCTGGTTTGCCCCCATCACTTTCATGAAAAAGTTAATGAATTTAAACACAGAATCCTCTTAAGATAAATAAAACAAACACAAAAAAGAAAAAAAAGCACAAGATCGAAATAAGTAGAAAACAGGCCACATCTGACCACATAACTGCTTTTTGTACTATGTGTGAAACCTTTTAATTAAAACAGGAAAATCTACATTTCACTCACCTCTTGTCATGTTTCCAATCCACTGTGTTGTACAATGAGGCAAAATTCTAAAAAGTGTGTTAGGTTTCAAAATAGTTAAGACCATAATTACGGTAATCAACCAATTACTAATTTACATGCAATTAAAGTCGTCTGAAAAGCTTCTGGTCCAAGATTTGAATTAAATGGCAGAAAATAATTATTATCTCATTAGAAATATATGTCAATACATCTTCAATGTAAGGAGATGTACATTTAAAACCATGTTCAAGCTCAACTCTTTTAAAACCGAAAGACTGCTGAGAGGCAAATGGACAGAAAGGGAGTTAAAAAGGTCTGAAGTTATAAGGTTTAGTATAAAAGATGTAAAGTTGAATATTAAACATGTAAAGTTGAAGATAAAAGATGTAAAATGTATGAATAAACATAGGTAAAGTTGAGGATAAAATATGTAAACATATTTAAAGTTGAGGATAAAAGATGTAAAGTTGACGATAAACATATCTAAAATTGATTATCAAAATATGCAATGTTGAAATTGCATTGCATTACAAAGATGTAAAGTTCATGATAAATAGATGTAAAATTGAGGAATAAAAGATGTAAAAATTAGGAATAAAATTGTGCAATGTTGAGAGCAAATATCACAAAATCTCATTTGAGATTTAAATTGCATGTACAGTGCTATACATTTAAAAGACGTAAGGTTACATTATTTTACTTCAGGTTACATTTATTTTACTCGTTGATGTGTCGATTTTTGACTAACCTGTGAAAACAACAAAAAGCAAAGATGGAAAGTGTGAGGTAAATATTGTGTTTAATAAACAAACATCAGTCAGGGAACTGACATTAGTCTGGGGATGGAGTCGGGGAGGGGGAATATAAAGCACAATGCACATGTGTGAAGGTGGGGCAGGGGACAAATTTATCTGTTACACAAGGTGTCCCCCTGTACAGTAAGGAGCAGGAAGCTCTATATAACATACAGATCAGGATCCATGTCTACGGTACAAAAACTTAGCAGCAACATGTTAACATCGGAGACCAAGGGGCTAACAAAGTAGTTTCATTTAGAAAAAAGTCACAGTATTCTTTAAATTTGTTAAAAAGGTAAAAACAGTTCTATGCATCCGCTAGGGTCAATGCTACTCACAAGATCTCTGTGTGGAATACATAGGTAGGGAAATTATCTATACATTTAAACTCTAATAAAAAGACCTTCTGGTAATGGCACAGTACAAACTCTCAGAAAACGCGACAAAAATATACAATGTCTTCACGTCACATTTGCAGATTAAAATGTAACTAAGGTCTCTGGCAAGCACAATAGTTTCAGTGATCAAAGAACAACTTCTCAAAAACCAAAATAAAAAGGACACCATTTTTGTTAGTTTAGCTATCTTGACAGAGTATGTCTTTTTAATACAAAAATAAGGACAAATATAAATTAATATATATTAAAAGAATCAGACTGATACATGGGGGATCTACTGAATAAGTACAGGTATTTACTATACAATAAATACTTGTCATCCATGACTGGAAGGATACATAAACACCGAGTAGTGTATTTAACCTGACGGGTAATATGTTTGACACTACAGGGGTGAGTAATTGTGTGTGTGTGTTGTTCAGTAGCTGAATAAAATACCACAAACTGTGTGTAGGATCATGCACACAGTCTCAGAGGGTTCAGGAGGCCTGCTAAGAACTGCACACTACAGTGGTGGTTTTGGTGCCAACCTTCTCCTGGGCTTTAATGCAGCTCCTCCTACTGGTGAGTCTGTGGTACTACCAGTTAGTTATTCCTAAAACACACATCACAGACAGGGAGCAGGAAGTTTACAGGAAGTGGTCAGCCGTCAGTAACCGGTCAGTTCTCCGGGGGGAAGAGACAGTGTGGCACACCATTGGGGTCATCACGACCAACAAAAAGAAGCGGATGTAAGGACAAAGTCAACTTTGTGGGTTTTGTTTTCTTCTTTTTTTTGTCTTTTTTCACTTCATAATAAAAAATAAGTCTGTTTTTGTACTTTACATTACAATTCAAGATCTCCACCAAGGAAGCATCAATCATCAGTCCAGCACTGACAAACAAAACTCTTTATATAATTTTTTTTAGTTCTATCTCATGTTTTTCTTTTTTTCTCTCTTTTTTTACATTTTCAGGGTTTTTAAAAAAGGACTGGTGGAGATGGGTGTGGGTGTGGATGGAGGGGTTTCCTCAAAGCAGATGGGGATCAAGTAAGGCGGGCAGGAACACAGAACATATCTGGAGAAGAGGAAATCTGCCGATGGTGCCATCTCTTTCTAATTCTCTCTCTTTTTTTTTTATGAAGAACACTTTGTACAGCCGCACTTGACAACTTTCTCCACTTCCTGGACAAAAGAAGATCCATCAGTGCACTGGAAGGTGTATTTCCTACGTTTGCTACGGAGGGGGGTGCAGCAGGTGGCTTGTCCTTCTGAGTCCCCCGGGCAGCTGCCTCGACACTCTAGACGGGAGACCTTCTCCTGGGTTTGGCACGCCGCGTAGCCTTGCTGTCTCTGGTAGACATCTCGGATCCGTTCCCCTCGGCAGGCCACCTCTGCAGACATAACGGGAGTGTTACAGTAAGTTATTATTCTTTGGTTCTTGTTTTAAAACATTTCTTAGAGAAAGAAGGAGCTGAATGACATCTGATAAGCTTTTTGCGTAGACAGTTGTGACAAGACTGAGAAAGAAATGAATAACCATGAAACATAATTTTGGTAACACAATGACAATAAATAAGAAAGAAAGAGATCCACTGAGCATTTTTCAGTGTAATTGCTTTAAATCTTTCAAGCTAATAGGACCAAAGTTGCCCTCTAAGCAACTCGTGTGTTGCATTTGACCTTGAAAGGTTAACAATTGCAGTTAATTATTGTGGTAAAACAAAACATGGTAACATATCAGCGATCTCTCAAAACAAAAACAAAAACATGTGGGGAACAGTGGAAAGAGGCTGGAAGGGTACTTTGAGGAGTAAAACATGCAAAAGTCTTGTCCTGCATAGATGTTCAGAGACATGTTGAGGAAATTTCTGAAATCGCAACCAAAAACTAAAATCTGACAATGACGGCATGATATTTAAGATATATTTAAGTGAATAAAACTGGAGTGGAAGATTGCAAAAATGCAAAAACTTTCTCCTTTATTTAAGCGTTCTCATTGCTAAATTATGAACCCAAGCTCCCTTTCTGCATTTCAAACCAGCAACCCTTTGCAAGAAAATTTTGGATAATTAAACTTTAACCCCTTTTAACACATCATTCACCTTCTCTAGTGGGAGTGCAGGTGGACCAGTCCATTACCTAAAAGCTCTTCTTCCTCATCCGTCTTGATAATGTTGATAATTTGATAATTTTTGATAATATCCTAACTTGATCATTTTTTAGATGTCTGATATTCAGTTTTATCTGCAAGCCTAAAATGATGAAGCCATAATCCACCTTACTCTCCTTTTAGATGGAACATATTCACATTCTTCACTGATTGAATTTGGTAACTTTAAATTTAGTATGAGGGCTGATGAGTCATTTAGAGACAGAGTTGCCAAGGGAAACACTGCTAGCTGACAAATATACTTTTATTTAAAAACATCTACCTATAATTTACATGATGAAGCGAGCAATTCAAATTAATATACATTTTTACAAACATGCACACAAATGTACGTCAACCAGTGGCTTAGCTAATTATACCTCTGCTACTACACTGGTGCTCTTAGGCAGCAGCTCTGATAACTTTTCCTTGTTTGTACTAGTTAAAAAATCTAATTTTGCAGTGTTTTTACCAAAAAGAAGGTTTGTGTATCAGCTAGTTCCATGAGTGAGTTGAAAAACAAGGTGAAACAGGGTTTATAAGCGGATGTGTGCTGAGTTACATGGGAAAGATGTTGACAATTATGAAAATGGATGCGGACAGGGTTATAAAGTACATAATTGGGTGGGTAGTCTCACCTGAGTTGACCCCCGTGTGGGATTAAGAGGAAGCTCAGAGGCTGAGTTGAAAAAGTGACGAGTAGAATTGTTAGTGAAGAGACATTTAAATAATGTTAGATGCTGAGAAACTTTAGCAAGAGTTGAAAACACAGAGGAAAGCTGAAAGTCCGACGGTCTAATACAAGAAATACTTTGGAATTAAAAGCTTAAACAGTATTAGTTCTGTTTTTTTAGACAAATGCATTGAATTACACACAAATTGTAGCAATTTGTACACAGACAAACCAAATTTAATACACATCTAACAGCAGGAATACTTGTTTTCCTCACCTCTGTCACAAGCTTCTCCAGTGTATCCACTGTTACACTCGCAGTATGCTTTGCCCAGACCCGACACTCTGCATTTGCCATGTTTGCAGCGAGACAGGCTGCAGAGGCCAGCTGTGTCCTGGACCTGCTCATCACAGAGGACACCAGCAAAGCCAGGCTGGCAGCGGCACGAGTATGAGTAGGAGTTTATTGGGAGGCAGGTGCCATGAATACATCTGTAGGGCAGTAAAAAGTCATTTTCTTCACTAAAAAATATTTCATCTGTACAGTCTGGAATAAATAAATAAGTAAAAAACTCACTTGTTGCCATCACAAGGATTGCTAACTTGCTGGTCACACAGAGTCCCCGTCCATCCAGGGTGGCAGGTACAAGTGAAGCCTCGGTGACCTGTTGGGTGGCAGTCGCCTTGTACGCAGGCGCCTCTCTGGCACGGCTGGCAGCCAGGCTCCACCCCATTGCCCAGCCACTGCCTGCTGTTCTGTGAAGTCCCAGAGCTCAAAGCACTTGTCTCCTGCCCTGCTCCAAGGTCCTGGAGCTTTCCGTTGATGTAAAGGTTACGCAGGCAGCCGTGGAAACTGGTGCCATTGCGGCCTCCTGAGCTGTGCTGCAAGGCAGAAAGCCCCCCGGAGGCTGAGGCCCGCTCTGGCATCCCTGCATAAAGACAGGAGGGGTTAGAAAGCAGAGCACATAAACCATCTAAGTTAATACCAGCAGAACTGGTACTATGTTCAAATCAAACATTATTTTCATATATTATCGGGTTTATGTACATAAGGCATCTTTATCTGGTATTTATCTTGTTTAATCGCTTGCGCTACTCACTTCTACAAAAGTTTTTAGGAATCTGTCAGAACTAACAGTACAACAAATTACTGAACCAGAATAAAGTCAGTTAAAAGGTACAGCTTTAATTAATCTGATGATAAAGGCTTCAATTTATCTGTCACAGTTAAAGTTATGAATGCATTAAATTAATCTTTATATTAAAAATTCATTTTTTTAACAAAAATATTTTTACAGAAGTGTTTCTGTCTTCATAAACACAGTAGATGAATAAAGTTGAGTTTTTTGTATTTATTATAAGCATAGCCTGAGTCAGACACACACACTGCATGCAGTCCTTACCTCCAAGGTAAAGAGGAGAATCTATGTTCAGTGTTGATTGTTTGTTGATGGAGTTGATGGATTTGGGTGGTCCGCCATCGATGGACAAAGATAAAGTCTGGTCTGCTGCTACTAACTCCACAGCATGAAAACTACCATCATTCACCGTCTCCACGCTTAGCGAGAGAAGACAGAGAGATTAAGGCTACATTTTTGTATCATTCAGCATATGAATGTGGTATCTGCGAGTATTATACGCGTCAGCATGGGCATACGTGTACCTGTATATAGCAGAAGGAGGATAGGATCCGGTGTCGTAGCTGACCCTGAGACGTCCCCTGTGCAGCTCCATTGCAATGTGATCATTGTCCCCCTTGTACAACAACACGCCGCTGTCCTCATCTGTAGCAATCTGCAAAAACACAATAAGGTGTCTGTTTAAAACCGTACAGATACTCGGGGGCTTGCAGGTAAGTTAAAGTAAGCAGAAGCGTTGCTCATACATTTTGAACATAGTACTGACACATAATAACCTTATAAGATAATAAAGCTTCAAAATATTAACATGAATAATTTGTATTTGAACTAGAATTCATGCTCATTCACGCCATTATTTCAGTGTAACTGTCTGAGATGCAGGACTGCACGTTGATTTGGTGGTGAGCTCTACAGCCTCACACCAAAAAGGTCTCTGGTTCGAGGCTCAGCTTGGGCAGTAGCCTTTCTGTGAGAAGTTTGCATGCTCTACCCATGTTAGCGTGGGTTCTCTGGCTTCCTCCAACCTACCATTGGGTTGATCAGGCATTGAAAATTGTCCTTTGGTATTAAATGTTTGTTAGACTGGTGCCTGTCCAGGGTGTATCTTGCCTCTTGCCCAGTGATTGCTGGGATAGGTTCTGACTACATGCGATTCTTCATTTGAATAAGCGGTACATATAATGATGGATGTCTAAAATGTGTCACACTTCTGAAAAATGAAAGCTTAGGCGTCACGTAAACAAGAAGATCTGACTGGATTGTTTCCAATCGTCCAACTAATCAGCTTGATGTTTCTTCTACACTATCATGTAAACATCTAACTTTCATTTTGCTCCATAACATTCTCCTCTAGAAAAATGCTCCACCTAAGCCTAACTGATTAAACATCTGTCACACGCTTTCAATTATGAACCTGAAAACTACAATAAGAATTCAGAACAATAAGAACAGGGTTTGGTCTAAGCTAAATGATTGCATAAAGCTAACACCACAGAGATATTTCTAAGTACTTTTCACCCTGATGTCAATCTGATCCCACCAGCTTCCATCACTAGTGTACAAGCAAGAAAAGGTTGTACCTGCAGGCTAATGTTGGTCTGCGTTGAGAGGTGGCTGGAGGGAAGCTGCAGGTAAGACTCGCGATTGACAAAGTTGACGCTAACAAGTGTTTCACAGCGCTCGCCCTCATACCCGTGGAGACACTGACAACGAGGGTCTGAACTCATGACAACGCACTGAGCACCGTTGAGACACTCGTGGTTGTCGCAGGGGCTGGTGCGAGGAAGGACCATTGGGGGAGAGAACTCGCAGAATAACCCACTGCAAAACACATTTATGATCCACATCAAATGGAGGAACAATGCTTGAGAAAATTACACACAAATGCTATAACATCCTACTCATTACTGTAGACTGTTATAAAAAATCAGAAACTATGTCATCAAAGACGATGGCTTGGCGTGTATCCACAAACACCCTCAATATGTAATTTCCTCGATCCACAAATACTTATACAAATATAGAAACATTCAGGTATTATTCAGGTGACACATCTTCAG
>JBAMHX010000005.1:7692724-7716642 GCA_037177515.1 Pseudomugil tenellus
ACTACAGCTGATAGGTTTACATATTAAGCTCGTATTAACGTTTGAACCTATGGAAATCTACATTCCACGCTGCATTGTTTTAACTGATGAACACATTTTGGAGCACAAAGATAGCAGCGGTTTCACAACAAGCATAAATAAGTTCTCAGATACGTCACACTTGGTTCTTTTTGTTGCTTATTTTGTATTTGTGTGTTTGTGTTTAATATTAATGGATCACAGGAAGGCTTTCTACAATAAGTCCTAATAACGCAGAAGACTCACACACCCATCCACCAACAATGCAAGCACAAACTGTCAAACTGTCAGCAAAAAAAAGCAAAACCAGAGATATGAATCCATTCTCATTCAAAACCAGTCTCAATCAACCAAAGAACAAAACGCTTTCTCCGCACTGCAGCACACAGCATACTGTGTATGCATGAGACGCTGAGCATCTGTGTGTGTGCCTAAAATGCATATTAGTTAACTGTATCACACCTTAACCACAGGGAAACACCAAAAGCACATTTCAATTACTTTTGCCCTTGTGGTGTCTGTGTGTGTGTGTGTGTGTGCATGTGTACATGCATGCATAAGCGTGGCAGGGCGTTTGGAACTCCTCTATTGATGAGAGAATGAAGTCATTTTTCAATGTGGGGTTAAGCGCTGCATTATTGCCGCCTCATTTGGCTCCTGTGGGCCACCATAGCCCTCCTGTCTGGTTTCCATGGCACAGAGAGAGAACAGAGAGGGGAATGTCCCTGCTTACCAGACTGCAAGTTCATCCATCAGCTCACACACAGACATACACACGCACACATACACACTCTTTGGAGCAGGCTTATCCCACTCACAGTCAACTTTCCCACAAAGTTGCAACAAATCAACAGCAGCAGCACTAAGTCTCCCAAAGCCAGTCGATATCATATTATACACCAGTTGTGTTTTGGGATACAAAGCTACTTAGAGTAGTGTGCTGCTGTAAAAAGAGTTCTAAAAATATTAAGTTTCTCGTATGATTCAGAGTCCACCGGGGCTCACTTGTACACTAAAGACATCTTAAAGAGTCCATAAGGCTACTGCAAGGAAATGACTTAATTTGTCAGTAGTCTGTGTTTTCTTCTAGGGTTCCCGCCTTCCATTTATTTGAAAAGACGGAGCTTTGTTCTGTGTTAAGCAACATGGGCATGTAATTGACACTGCAGGAATTGTTTGGGGTAATGGGATGGGACGAGTGGACTTAATGTGCACATGCACCTTTGTGTGCGTGTTTAGGGGGCGATTTCAACAAGCGCTGAATATGAGTCAACCGTGTCAGTTCACATAACTATTCATCTGGTGTTATCACACAACGCAGACAGAAAGCAGCCACACTGTAAAGACAGAGAGATGGATGAACTGTCCTCTTTGCTTTATGTAAACTCTGCCCATTTTTTTCATCCTGAACGGAGTTCAGCAAAAACATCCCACAAGCTGGCTCCTTCTTTGTCAGCCCTTCTTTCTTTTAATACCTTTGAGGTCAAATCTGCCTTTGGTTTACTGTAAACATCCTCATGTATCACTGTCATATCAGAACATTCATCTTCTATAGAGTGGCCGGGATCCCTGGAGTGCACTATTCTCTCTTATTCAGGCACTCATGCTGAGCACAGAGTCATAGACACACACACACATATACACAAGGATGCATGCATTTTCGAATGTGTGCATGCCAACATGCCACACACACATACACATTTATTTTTTGCAAGTCATTGATCAGACAAAATTCAAACAAAACACATGCAAAATTTAACTGCGCACACACACACGCACACACCCACACAAGAGGCTCGATCCAGGCCAGCCATGTACAGATGTTTGATCAGGACTTCAGGCAACACCACTAAACTGGGAATTTCACATGTTTGAAGGGTTAACATCCTAAAACTTTGTGCTTTTTAAGTTAAACCATAACCTTCACAGTGTCTTGTCCCTGTTAATAGATATGCAGCTGATTTTTGGACCAAGTCTCAGTCCAATTCATAACAGTCCTCTGGGCCAAAACCTGTGGAAATCCTCTGTGTATCTAAAACATGCTAGTGGCTAAGCAGCTGTATTTATATGCCTGAATTGCGTCTTGAGGCAATTATTTATTTGAGAGTTTTCATGTTTTGCATATGTGTAGATATCATAGAGAGGATGAACTGATGGGATCTTGAGTCATTTATCATTTTCAGGTTGGCCACCAGGGGGCGCTCAAACCCAAAAACGGTTCTTGCTATATCTCCGAAACAATTCAAGTGCAGAGGCCATGACCTGAAGATGTGTCACAAAATGATGTTAAACCTGAATTTTTCTATATTTGTATATGTATGTGGGGACTGGGAAAATTGAAGATTGAAGATTACCAAAGGCGATGCCTCCGACGCCAAAATTTCTGGTTTAAATTGAAGTTCCACCCAAAAAGCTCCTGAACTACTCTACATTTCCACCTTATGCTGTGGTGGCTCACAGTCCAACAATACTTATGCCAAATGTTTCTACTGTTAAAACACTACCATTTCTTAAACAAATTCCTGGGATCATTGTCCTGCAGCATCTAGAGAATGACAAACTGCAGTTCATAGTTTTGCTCCATCATGGACTGTCATGTGATATTTGTGTCTTGCTATACAACAATATGTGACACGCTAGCAACTGGATATCAAGACACTGATTATTTTGCACACACACTATGGTTGATAGTTAGTAAGGAAGCAAAGGAGGACATTTTTGGAAAAAGTGAGGAAAATAAAGAGAAAAAGTGAGGAGGAGAAACAAAAGAACCAACATCAGATTAATTTTCACTGGCTGGATAGTCAAGCCAGAAGAAAGTACAGATGCCAAATAAACGCCTCATTATGACGCTCAAAAATCTCCTAATGTTTAGTATTTGATAGTGCTTTAAGGAAGCATAAGAAGAAGCATAAAAACATCTTAAGATTCCATGAGGAATAAGGCTAACTAGAAACCTCTTGGCCAGTTAGGATCTTACCGAGTCAATCTCTGATGCACAACTGACTTTTCCTTTAATCTAAGCAGTGCACGTCCCTTGAACAGGGATCTAGATGTCACATGTCCACAGGAATTTCCATGCAGACATTAAGACAGGGAAGAAGGGGCCCTGTGAAGCAAAGATGGTTCATTTAGATCCAGCTCCACTTGCCCCCAGCTCTATAAAAAGCTTCGAGTCACATAGTGAGATCTGCTGCCTTCTTTCCCAGACTCTCTGACGAGGTGTCAAATCTTCTCAGCTCCACCTGACACAGGAGCCACATAGCAAACATCCTCAGTCCCGTTTGCATGTATCTGTGGGAGTGCATGTTGCTGCTGTTAGCACCTTCTTGTTTGCGGTTTCTCTGTTTGTCCATCATGTAAAGTTCTAACAGATGAATGACATTGATACAAAGTTTACACAGAACCCAAGCAAACAGGAAAATCTGTACCATGCCGAGAGGCATTTGCCTTCTGTAAAGCCATCATCATACAGCGCAATCCATAGCAACTGCATTACACCCATTCAAAGGACACATAACTTTATTAACTCACACACAGTGTCTCTAAAAGCAGCATGCAGTGCGGGCGTCCTGCCATCCCGATAACATAACTTTATTAACCAATGTGTTGACACAGAGACACACAGCCGCCTTGCGAGCTCAACAAGTTTATTAACTGGTTCGTGGCTGGCCTTCAAATGAACACAAGTTTATAACTAGCAGCCAGACACAGCGGTGATCATTCAGCATCAGCTGCCAGCGAAAAAGACTGTAGGACAAGATGGAAGAGAGAAGAAGAGGGAGGGGTGGGCTAAAACAATCCTTTTAATGTGTGTTTTATACACAAACACCACTCAGAGACTAGAGATATACACCTCTGATTTCTAAATCACAACCATGTAAAAATCACAAACCAAAAGAGATTTTAGAAAACAAAACTTTAAAGCATAATATTATTTTAATTTGTGCTTGTCGCATTTGCATTTCCATATAAATGAAATATCAGAGGCAGCTATAGTTTCTGTTTTGCTTTCTGCATTGCAGGAAAAAAATGATGATTTCACTTATTTAAAAAATTTACATGTCGTGTTTTGTTTTGTAGCATTAGGCTGTTATGCTTTTTGATGCAATGGGGAGATCCACAAATGATTCGATTTTGGTAGCGATGCGAATCACCGTCTGGATACGAACCCAAACAAAGCAAATTCACTCCCTGATTGGATAAAACAGCCACGTGGGGTTACGTGGAACTGGTCCTTCCACGTCGGCAACAGTCTATGGTCGATATTTATTGGTTTCTTACATCCGCCAAGAAGGTTATATTTTTAACCAGCGTTGGTCATGTGATAGACATGAACTGATCTAAAGACATGAAATGAGCACCAAAGTGTAGCTGAGTTCATGGCGAATCAGAAGTATGTCAACAGATTTCACGTATCTTCAATAGTTACATTAGCGGAAAACGGTTTACACCGAATAACTTTTTTAACTAGTAATAGTGATAACAACTTTATTCCAAAGCCTAAGGCTATGTTTTCATGGTCAAGAGGTCTGTGCTCTCAGAGTGCTTTTCTTTATTTTCTTTTGTTTTTCCTGTTTTAAAACTCCTTTTTAAAAACATTCTAATAAGCCACATTGATATATTTTTATCCTGTTTTCAACATGCCACACACCTCTCACACACGTGTGTGGCATTTATTGAATACTATTGTATAGAAAACAATTATAATGTATGGAGACACTGGATCTGTCTCTTTAGTGCATCTAACCTGACCCCCATCTTGCCCCTCCCATAGCCTTGTTTATCTGTTGTCTCTCCCCACATCTCTGTCCCCATTATTTCCTCCACTTCAACATTAAACTTATTTCCAGTACCCGAAGCACAAAGTGAAAAGGGTGCATCTTTTAAAAAACACTTTCAACCAACTTAATGGAACTAAAATAGATTGATTTCACTTTCCCCCTCCCTCTTCCCTGTCCTCTCTCAAGGGATTTAAGAGTAAGTGATGTTACTAATTGACCAATCAGATTGCACTAACAAGCTGTCAGACTGTGTTAGGATCATCTGCCAATTGTAGCCGGCTGAGTTGTTTCCCGGGGCAACAGTTAGCCAATGACCTGCAAGATTCTGTCTTGGAGTAATCGTAATAAACCACCAGAAGCAGATCTACAAAGTGCAACCTCGTGTCGCCTTTTTCACACACACACACACACACACACACACACACACACACACACACACAAACACATATCCCTCAAAAGTACACAAACGTGAGCTGAAGTAGTCGGAGAGTGCAGCCATACAGGCAAGACATTATTTACAAGGAGAGAATTATACATGTGTATGTTTTTGGCTTAGCGTAAGCACCATTACTCAAAAACCATGTTGTGCAGGAACAAAGATTTTGCTGTCCATTAGCAGCCAAAACCTTGAGGGCAGGTTCACAAATGCGCACAAACACACTGAGCTTTGTTCATTTCAGTGTCTCTTAAGAAGATCTCTGCTGTGAGAATGTACAAAAACTCTTAGCAGCCTTTTTATGCAGTTGAAGCGGTGAACTATACTTCTCTCTCTCTCTTTCTTTCGTTTTGTCTTCTATCTTTTTCTGTCTCCACCACTGTGTAGGCCCTTAACCTCCTCTCTTGTTATTCATCCTGCTGACTGACTTTGCTTTCTGGTCCCCATCGCTTTACTGCTTCTTTTTTAAGCCACTCTGTTGTGTCTTTGTCGTCTTTTTCTTCTTTCTTCCCCTTTCCTCTCGCCTCCCTTTCCTCTCAGTGTCTCCAGCCATCAAGTCAAACATCCATTTTGGACCATTTGTTGACTTTCTCTTCATCTTTCCAACTTGGGTTTCTCTTCCCCTCTTCCCTTCTGTCTACTCCTGTTTTCCTCTTCTGCCCCGGAGGGAGACGGACTTGTAAAGATGCCACTGCTTTTAAATAACAGCGGGTTGCCTCTTCAAGTCCCAGACGTGGTCAGTGGAACCAGTGTGTTATTAACACACACACAAGCAGAGTTTAAGCTCCGACCCCACGGCCACAGTGGTAATCGAGGATTGACACTCACACACATATGCACAGACAGCTTGTTAGTATGTTAATTTTCAATGTGCATATAAAAGATCATCTGAGCGCAAACAAACACACACAGGGGCCATCTGCTCCATTCAGATCTGTGTGTGTGTGTGTGTGTGTGTTTGTGTCTACATTATCCCTCCTCCTCTTTACATGTCACAGGCAAAAGAATCATTCACTGTGAGAGAAACGTTTTCCCTGCATCAAAGTATTTGTACACAAACACACACTTAATCACAAACTAAGCCTCATACATGCGCAGGGCTCATGTTTCCATCCCCTCTATCAAATCCGTCAGATTGATCCCAAACAAAATAACGACTTCTTACCTCCACATGAACTTAGCTTCACACCAGCCTTGAATCTTTAAAAAAAACTTAGAGCTTTCAAATGTCAGGCATTCTTTGTGACCAGTGTGACTTTGCAAATAGATACGGTATATTTCCCTGGAACAGGAGGAGTACAAGTTCACGCATGCTTATATAGTCATACCAGCAGCAGAAAAACCAGAGCCCTGGGATCAGTGGAAAAAAATGAAATGAGAAAATGATGATAGCTGACATTCCATGAAATTCTGCAATTCCTCATAGCCTGCGCACACACACACTGAAAGAAAAGACGCTTCTGTAATGGAACAGATAGCAGGATAATCCCAATTTCATCTTTCCAGAAGAGTAGTGGATTAGGGAAGGATTAGGACAGTATCATGACAGGATTATAGCACATATAAAGCTCTGATTATCTAAGTCTATTACTCCCTTCTTTCTTTTGTCTATGCACATGTGTGTGTGTGTGCATGTGTGTGTGCAGTTGAGTGAATTAACTCTACAGGATGAATACGTGTAGAGTCGGTTGAGCTTGTTTCCTTGGGGAGAATATGCAGGAAATGAGTGTGTGTGTGGGTGGGCATGGGGTTGAATATTGAGTTGTGGGGGTTCAGATGCACTTCTGATGCTTCATGCCACATATGGGTCACTGCTACTAGCCCCCAAGGGGGCAAGGATGGGTTAGGAATTGGGGTATTGGGGAGGGGAAGACAGCAAACTATGGCAGTCTCAAATCAGTGCTCTGAACAAGGTTCACTGAGCTTCTTAAATGAGAGTAGGCTCTAATCAACTTGCCAAAGAAAAATCAGTGGGAGGAGGGAATTTCGGTTGCTCAAGAGTTTATGCAGTTACAGGGGAAAATATAAGATGGTTAGCAATATAGGACAGACCTCTTTTAACTTGGCTGCATTGTGCGTCTGCTGGAATGTCGAGCTGTTAAGTTTACAGGCAATGTGAGAAAGTAGCAACGAGAGGTCGGACAGGGTGTTGTTATCTTTGGTCCAGGGTTCTGAGGTAACTGAAGACCGCCAGACGGACACACAGAAGGCCCGACATGGGCGTCTGGAAAGTTATACTATCATGTTAAAGTTTTAATTTTCAAGTCACCTCTGCTTCACTTTACAGCAAACTATTTTTAAACCTAAAGTATCCATTAATCATTTTTAACACTTGCTTCAGGTGCATAATTCATCACAGTTAAGTCCTAATGAAAATTATTAAGAGAACTGCTGGTAAAGAAAATACAGTGAACCAGGGGTATTCAGTTTAAGTTTAAGGAGGTCCAGAAGATAACAATATCAAACTACTGTGATTTATATTTAAGCAGCAAAGTACTTTCATCAGCAACTGCATGTAATCAGTACCAGTCAAATTAATTCAGTATAATTAAAAAATCCATAATGTTTTCTTGTTCACTAAATAAACCAGCATTTCACAATCTGAGAGGATGAAGTTAATGTGTCCAGCAATGTGGCAGCAGAATTATGGGTATGGTCTTCCAATTTCTATCTACAATCTATTTGGCCGTTTCCTCCTCCTAAATCTCGCTTCTGTCTGGAGGTTTGGTGCTGGTACCAGATCTGCTCAGGCTGCGCCTGCCAATGACACAACAGGACACTGCGCTGATATGAATGGAATAAAATGCTCTGAATCTGAGTTTTTATTTCAATTTAATTTAGCTTTATTTGTATAGCGCCATTTCACGACAATGTCATCTCAGGGGGATTCATAGAGACCAAATTTGGCATTTTGTCAACCTAAACTTCTTTTCATCAGTAAAGCCCTTTTGAATCTGAAGGTGTATCAATTTTATTGTTATGAAAACTTGTCAATAAGTTGCAAACTTGTATTTAAAAAAAGAACAATTTTTCGATGCCTTGCAAATGATGGCCTTTCTGCTCTAGGGACATTTAGAGTTGATATCAGGCTGTGGTAAATACCTTTCATGATGGTAATGATGGAGTTTTTTTTTTTTTTTTTTAAATCGTCATTGTTTTCTACAATGAACTACAATCACACTTTGCTGAAATGTGTCCAGAATGACCATTGACTGCATAAACCGACAACAATGGTTGATCCAATGTCCAGGCAGTCATATAGTGTGATGACATCGCAGGTACAGGACGCTGAGCAGATCTGGTACCCACAGCGGGTCTGCAAAGGACAGCTTCTGGGTCCGGACGCAGTCAGAGATAGTGACCCGTGCATGTTTCCATTTTTCATATTGGTGCTGAAATAATTTAGCAATTGAAAACTTCACATCATTAAAGACATTTTTACTGGCCACAGATGGGAGGACATAAAATTACAGGGAGCTGCTTTCATTTGTATTCAGACGCTGCAGTTTCAGGATTTTTTATGTCCCAGTGAGAAAACCAATTAAAATACTTGCATGTTTTTATCATATATTATTATATACACACAAACCATATATATATATATACAGAGATTAATGTATTTTATATTATTGAATTAAATTTGTTATTTCAAATACACTTTATTGTCTGTTGTTGCTTCTTACATTCCTGTATTTGAATACAAAACAATGGCAATCACAAATATAAATTTCCCTGCTTAGGCTATTAAAAATGTAATGGAAAGTTTTCACTATGATGTGTGAAGATGATAAACTGTGCTTTTCTGTGCTGTCTCATTATTTCCAATCCTGCTGTTCCACGTTTCTCTTTCAAGTCACAAAAAACACATATTTTGCCTTGTAAGCCCAAACTTGTAAGTAGAGAAGTTTATATATATATATATATATATATACCGAGCGAGCGGAGCATGTTATGACATCAGATGTCATTAACAAATTAGGCTAGGTGTTGCAGCAGAGTGGATCCAGCAGTCACTAAAAGCTTCACAGTGACTGACCTCAGAATGAGAAAATTTAATAACAATCTCTGGTTTCCTCTTTTACTCTTTTTTGTCTTTATTTATTCTTTTATCAAACTGCGACTCCAGTAGTGCCTGATTTTGTCATCTCACAGCCCATGGACTCCCATTTGTGTTGAACTGAGCAAACCTGCCAATCTAGAGCACTAAGATTAAAAACCTAAAGCCCAGGCTACCTAAACTGTGTGCAAGGACTATAGATTGTTGATTGCTCCTGAGTTTCAACATGACCAGGCTGGTAATTAGCTTTATTGAGCTTCACTCAGAAGCTAAAGCTTAAGAACAATCTCATTTTGGTCTTGAATTGGAAAAAGATTAAGCAACACTTGAGTTTAGACCCGTATGTTGGAGGAGATGAGTTTGGTTAAAAGGCTTTACTTTGGAAAAACTCACAATATGTCTTTGTTTCATCTGATTGCATCACTGATGTGGAAATCTCTTTCTTTGAAACCATGTTGCTAATGTAAAAAGACAATCTGTCGTTGAGCTTTTAGTATTCTAGTATTTTAGTATGAACACAAAGCAGAGTGTATCTGCTGCCCAAAAGCAGCTGAGCTTTAGATTGCTCCAAAATCCCCTGTGACCATGAGTTTGGGCCAAGGGGGAGGAAATAAACTTACCACCTGCTACTGGTAGTCCAATCCCCCCCTCTCCTCCCTCCACATACACACACACTTTTCTCTAACATCTGCCACTGCAGTCCCCTGTGTTTTGCCAACACCGGAAACTTTCAGACTAATAGTTACAGCTCAAGGCAGTGCTTACAGTTTCCCAGCTTTTAATGGCTGTTCGCCTTACATCATTAATGCATATCAATCACCATAAACACACACACACACATACAGCAAAATCTGTATCAGTGAGCTGTGAATAACAGAACTGAAAGCCTCTGCAGCGATCATTCAGCTGTTAAAAGTTCAGAGGGAGAGAGCAGAGTGAAGGAGGGAAATGCAGGGAGAAATGATTGAGAAAAAGAAAAAAAAAGACTTGCAACATTCAGGTGATTAAAAGCTGAAAGTGGCAATTCAGCAGTTTTGAAGTAAATAAGGATTTTATGAGCAGTATGACATGGTTTTAAAAATAGTTTTTTTTTGCAGAAAATGTATTGTTAAAAGTGTAAAGTTAAATAACTGATTGCACAAGTATGCAGTGACTCTTCATGCTAACATAAAACTAACAAATCAGAGGGAAAAAAAAAGAATAAAAAGTTCTAAATGATGCAAAATTAATGGAAGTTAGCTTTGTCTTAGTTTTGGAAGTGATGCTCCCGTGGTTTTATTATCATAGTATCACATGAAAGCCCAAAGCTGTATTTTCCATCCATTGTCCCCAGAAGTACAAACGAACCTTCAGCACTGAAGCCAGATTACTCTCAGAAAGATGTCTGCAAAGATGGTTTTGATAAAGTTAGATTTTTCTATCATTGTAAATCTTAAATACTAGTAAAAGTAAAAACTTGCAAGTTAAAACATGTTGAACGTACTTATACTGTTAAAAATTCTAAGTCTCTTCAGGCTTTCACTGCACTGCCGAGGTTGGTTAAGGCCACCTCTCGTGCTTTTTATACAGAGACAGCCTACATTATTTATAAACCATGACATGTGGATTTAGAAGAGAAAAGGCCTTATTGATTTACTGTTTTAGTCTATAAGGGACCATAATCATAGTAAAAGAACAAAAGCTATAGAAGCTAAACTTAATACAATGCATGAATGTATCTATCACACTGTGACATAGTGGCAGGTGCTGCAAGGTGTGTTCATGACTAAGTGGTAAAAATTTAGCTGAATAAAAGAAATAATTTTGGGCATTTTGTTATCCAGGCCTGATGAGTTAAATGACTAAACTACTCTGAATGAGAAAAGAAGAATAAAAATAACCACTGCTGTCACATGTGACTTCTTGTAGCATGGACAGACAAGTGATCTAGAGTACGGAGTACAAAGCAGAAAAAAAGGGTGTTGAGACTTTGCAAACGCCAGTGTCATTGCACAGCCTTTTATAATCATTCTTAACACATACAGGTATGTTGCCATGCATGTACTTATGGAGTCAAACAATACGACAATTTACGTTTCACTGCACTAACACCAAAATAACATCCTGTGCCTGTTACCAGCCCTGATATGCCAGGACAGTTTCACAAACTTCAAAACATCGACTTTTTTTTCATTTGAAGGCAGAAGTAGACACAACTTTTAAGAATGTACTTTAAGGTAACATGCACAGATGTACAAAACAAGCAAAAAAACAAAAACCTAAAAAAGAAAGTACTTAATCAACCCTCTTGTCCCATAGCTTAATTCAACTTGTGAAAAGGTAGAAAGGTATTTTAATGAAAGTGGGGGCCTTGAATTATCAGATATAAGCCTAAAACAACCTTTCATGCATATCAATTTACAATCATAAGTCTTTTAGATGGACTCGGATGTACCCAAAAGTAACTGCAATCAATAGTATCTGTGCCTAACTTCACTTTTGGCTCCCAATTTAAATGGGCAACATCAAATTTTTGTACCATCAATCACCTTGATTTTACAGGTATAAAATGTTCTTAAAAAAAGAAAACAGTGTAACTGTATGATGAATGTACTTCAGTTGGGAGATCTATAAACACACACAAACTCACAAGTCAAAGCAAATGTCCAGCCTCTCTCTCATGGCACTCTTTCAGCTTTACATGCTAATTAATCTTGACCTGAAACCTCACAGAGCTTAATTGCTACTATGGAAATGACTGCTATTTGCAGAACTGTCTCAATCTCTCTCTCTCTCTCTCTCTCTCTCACACACACACACACACAGATGAAAAAACCCACACGCTGAAAGCACTGTTCAATTAGAACCATCCATTCTGCTTGGCTAGCAGCAGTCGTCACCATCAGCCCATCAGATATCACCTGTCCCCCAGTTTCTGCCTCATCAACTTCAAGAGAAGCAGAGGAATAAGAAAAAAAAGGAAGAAATTGGAAAAAAAAGGACACATGGGGCATAAGGAGGTAATAATCTATAGTTCAGAAATAGAAAATATCCTCAGATTCTGCACTTAAGGAAACTAACATTTATAGCAAGTCAAAAATATATATAGCCTATATAAAAACTGATCTTTTCGTGCAAATCATTTAATTTTTGTCAGCATTAAAGTGACTTTTCAGCCAAAATAGGTAAACAATCATTTGTAAATGTATTGTTTCCTCCTTACAACAGTATGTGGAGACAGGAATTAAAGAGTGTCTTTGAAAGGGCCAGTTTTCTCACAGTGTGGCATTTGCAAGAAGTTTTTCAGCCACTCTAAAGCCAAACTGAGTCACAGAAGTGAAGACAGGAGTTAAAAAAAAGAGCTTAGTCAAAATGCTATAAAAGTCAGTCAAGCCAACCTGAGGGCTGCTATCTCCTGAGACAGCTGATTGAGGGAAATGAAGCAAGAGATAGGAGCCCCACCATCATTTTAGAAATGCAGATTCAAAGTATTTCCGTCCCTTCGTCTTCAGTCAGCAGGATGACGACACGCCGAGAAGGTAACATAAACATGCACGGATATAAATTCAGTTCAAATGATGCTTGTCATGCCTGCAGCAGTGAACATATAAACCACAAACCTGCATGAGACCAGTGTGCTGAACACACACATACACTGCTATTATTACTTGTAGGTTTCGTCAGGACATGCAGGTTGCCAGGCGGTAATGTGTTGTGGTTGGTAACCCTTTCCTCTCCCTCCTCCGTTCCTCCCATTAACTCATCACTCCTCCGCCCCTTCTTTCCTCTTTATCTTCACCTTCCAGCTTCCAGGTGCTGAAGAACAAAAGAATCCCACCCATTGCTGGTAAGAGGTGACACATAGTCACTCAGATAATATACTGCCATCTAAATCATCTTTATCAACCATCTCAGTTGCTTGAAGGAAGGACTCTGTGGACAGTGCTGATTAGATCTAACCATTGACTACAACATGAAAAAGTCCCATAAGTCATCCCAGTTAAATGACCATATGGATTGCTTGCTTCAAGCCTTTGAATGTGGTTTGAAGGTTAAGAGAAAGTAGAATACTTTGGTTCAAACACAGATTGTTTTTTGAAATATTCACTTCGTTTAACTAACAATAAATGATAAGTGCTAAAAGTAAAAGGATATTTGGTTTTAAAAGTGAAAATTAAAGTTGTCACATGAAAGAGTTTCACTGTGTATGAGTTTCCAGGTATTTTCTGACTGGGTCTGAACTAAATAACATTTCCTTTTATCAGATATTAGCATGTATGTGCAATTTTACACACTATTAAATGTAGAGAAAACCAGCATGTAATTATTTAAAAATCTAATGAAGCTATTCTTTTTCCTACCAGTAGAACATAAACAAACTGTCTGGTATTTAAAACAGACATGTTACTATTTCACAAGAAATATTTGCTTATTTTTAATTTGATGGTAGCAACGCATCTCAAAACATTGGATTCGTTCTGCATTCTGCAGCATCCCCTTTTCTTTTAAAGGATGTAAAATGAAGACGCAGGTTACAAGAGTTTCAGGACAGGAATGCTGTCCTGTACTGGTCTGATGTCTCTGGATTACTCTCAGCTAGATTCCTTGGTTTGGACGCACGCCTGTTTCTGGATATCCCTCGATCTGTTTCCCTGGTCCTGACCTACCCCTGTTTCTGGATTTTCCTTGGCTCGCTTCCTGATACCAACCCTGGCCTGGCTCTAAGGACACCGTAACCTGGATTTCCCCTTCCAGCCCCGACTCTCGTTCAACTCTAATAAACCTGTTAAATTATCTGTCTGGTTCTGGTCTCCAGTGTTAGATTGGGTCACATGGGCAGCAGTCTAAGAAGGGAAGCTTGGACTTCTCTCTCCAGTCACATTTTGCCAGCTTTGCAGTGGGAGAGCTCAAGGATAAAATCTCTCCAGCATGTCATGGATCGCCCCTGGGGTGTTGTGCCTGGAACACCTCACCAGGGAGGCGTCCAGGAGGCATCCTAACCAGATGCCCGGGCCACCTTATCTGGCTCCTCTCGACTCAGCGGAGAAGAAGTTCTACTCTGAGCCCCTCTCAGATGACTGAGCTTCTCAACCTCTCTCAAAAGCAGGGGTCACCAACTCTGGTTCTCAGGGCTACCATCCAGAAGGTTTCAGTGTTTTCCTGGTACTACCCACCTGGTTCAAATCAATGGCTCATTACCAAGCACGTGCAACAAGTTGTCTGAGAAACTCTTCATTTACATCAGGTGTGCTGTACCAGGAAAACACTAAAAGCTGTAGAACGGTAGCCCTCGGGAACCAGAGTTGGTGACCCCAGCTCTAAAGGAAAGCCCAGCCACCCTGTGGAGGAAACTCATTGCAGGCACCTGTACTCGCAATCTTGTTCTTTCGGTCATTACACACATCTTGTGACCATAGGTGACGGGCTGAACTTAGATCTATGGTTGGTGAAAAGGTTTGGACTTCTGGAAAGATGTTTAGCTTTCAAACTCTTCTCATTTGAAGCGATGCAGTTGTGATCAATGCACTGGGGTTTAGCATTGTCCGTCTGAAAACTACTGGATTTTCCATAAAAAGGTCTGTATGGAAGCAGATGTTGGCCAAAAACAGGGGTCACCAAGGGCCACTGTCCTGCTGAATTTGGAGCCGTTCCTGCCTTAACACACCTGATTTAAATTATGGATAAATGGGCAGAACTTGACAAGCTGCTGGATTTCATTGATTTTAATCAGGTGTGCTGGAGCAGGTAACAATCTAAATATCAAGGGCCCGCAGCTTTCAGGACCGGACCCTCCACTCAGCCCTTCATGTACTTTTCAGGACTGTTGCAGCCTTGACAAGTTAAACTTCTTACGCCACAAGCCCAAATGCAATCCCAACCCATCAGAGATCGACCAGTCCACTGAAAACAAGCTGGTTCCTCTTAAGGGAACCACCTCTTTAATCTGCAGGATTTGGAGGTTTGATTTTGGTTGTAATATTAAAATTCTATTTATTATTTAATCCTAATTAATAACATTATCTTAAAAAAATTATTTTAAAAATACATTTTTACTATGATTGATAGGAAGTTATGTGGCAGGTTGACAAATCTTTCTCTTCAATTTCCCTGCAAATTAAAATATCCAAACAAGCAAAATAGGAACAAAAAGCTAATTTTACAGTATTTTCTTATGAGATTTATCTTCTTATAAAGATATTGATCAAAGACAGATAATACATTTGGGTATTAGTAAGGCAACCCTGGAAAACCTCTGAGCACCAAACACACACATACTATCAGTAACCCACCTTCCTACAGCCTTGCTTGTAATTATGAAATCTACAAAACAGCCTGACATCATAACACCAGGCTCCTGCCCTTGTGGATTCTACATGTTTTGATTTGGACGCGTTCCTGCTCCCTTCCGTTTGTCATAAACCAGAAGCTAATCCCTCCAAAAATAATAAACTAAATGTTCCCTTTTTTAAACCTCCAAGTCGTTGCAGAAACATCTTTAACCAGCACACATCTGCTGCGTGTTCACAGAATAACTAAATGGCAAACTTATGGTGGAAGAAGATAAACGGGAAGGATTGAATGAAGGGAAATTCGAGGTGTAAACGAAATAGTCATTATCTTAAGCTGCTTCATTGGGCTGAAATGTAAAGATGGGCTTCAGTCATTTTGAGCAACTGGATTTTAAAAGGCACAAAATAAAAGAAAACATGCAACAGTTTTAGAGTTTGCACTAAAATTCTCTGAAAGATGCAGTCTGATCCAACACCAAAAAAAACATTGTGTATATTTCCTCCCTCTGAAATCATAAATTACCTGCCAATGTCCTGTCAGGTCAAGGTCACTCTGATCTAGATTATCTGACATAACTCTGGAAACAAGAAAAAAAAACCTGCAAGACACACTCTCTTGCTAAATACCTGCTTTCTAAAGTTTCTAAATGTCTGCCATTGTCAAAAATTGAATTTCTCTGACTTATCTGTTGTGTTGCCATCACATTTAACCTCAGAAATTTGCAACGAGAAAGCATCCACACACACAGATACAAGGAGAGAAGAGGGTGTGAAGCCCTGTAACCGTGTGAAATATTTAGGCCTAGTGAGGGAAATCCACAGTTTTTTTTTTTTTATCTTTGTGAAAATGTGAAGCGACAGAACGAAAGAGCTTCAGGAGAACCACAAACCACAAAAGCTGTCCTTCGACTTGGTCCATTTAGACAACACACTCACATGAGAGCGAGGGACAGGAAAAGAGTGGAAGCACATGAGCCCCAGTTTTCAGATGGATGAGGAAAAAAGTATTAGAAAGAGTAATATGGAAATGTTTTGCATTGTTAATGCACTTTTTCAGTTAGCCTGTTTTATCCTGCTTTATTCAATATTTCTGGCACCCTGTGTACATCATTTGTGTGCCTCTGTGTGTGTGAAAAAGAAAGAGTTTGTGTATTCCCTTGCCTGACACTTGCTAAGAGGTCAGAGTTCTTTTGAGCAGCCATCCAATTACGGGGGTGCATGGTGTTACCAACGAGATGAGAGAAAACTGTAATTGGATAATGACACATCAGGGCTAGAACCTGTTATTAGACACTTGCAAAGATACATATGCAAAGCCGACACTCTCCAGAAAGTACACACAGAGACACACACTAGTTGAGCACTAACCTGTCATTACAAACCTGCTGATCTATCAGCAGCCTGAAGCTGCACAGCTACTGTGTCACACTTTCACTCCTTCTTTCTAGCTGTCTTCTTTTAATATGGTCAGATCCTGTGCATCATATGTAAATTGCTTTCATTTCATATTTAGACCACGATAATCCTGGTTCTGAAACAAATCTAAAGCTTTAAATAAAAGTGACGAAATGTTTTGTGTATCTGTTTCTGGCCCGGATCTTAACATTATGTAAACATAGTGCGTTTTAATGAGCCTGGGTCGATGTGGTCACTTCAAACACACTCAGCTTTTAGTGAAATAATGCGAGAGCCTCTAAACTTGTGAGCAACATCTCTGGGAGCAATCGCTGGTCAGCTCCCTGCTTCCTCTCCTGGTTTCTTCTGCATCATTACCATGAACGAGGATCTTGCGTAAGCCTCTCCAAACCAATGTGTTAGGCTCGTAGGAGAGAGAGCTGGAGAGGGAAGTGAAGAGCGAGTGCAGGCAAGGGAAAAGAATTAATAGAAAGGTGCTGGAAAGAGAAAAGGGAGAAATAGCGGCAGGGGGGGGGGGGGAGGAAAACAAGGAGGGGAAGAAAAAGAGGGACGCAAAAAAGACCAAGTGAACAGAAGAGGCAGTGAGGGAGGGTGGTAAGGCTCTCTTTTGTGGTAGTTGGAGAATGACAAGGGTGCCAATAGAGTGGCAAACGATGACGGTCCCACTGGAGAATGCCGACTATGCCAGTGGAGTGCCACTAATGGAGCCAGAGAGGGGATGCAGTTGCCTGCCCTGGAGGGGGGATATTGTGCAACTGGACAAGGCAGCTTGACACAGAGCCAAGATGGAGGATTAAAGGGGAAGGAGGGAGGCACCCGAGGCAGAGGAAGACAGCCATGTTAGGTCTGCTGACTGACTGACATAAACTGAACTTTGTGTCTTTTAATTGTTTGGCAGGAACTCAGTTTGTCACTTTCGATCAGGAAAATGTTCTCAAGCAGACGTTTAGTATTATTCTCATTACAACATAGCTTTGTATTACTAACGTTTGTTGGCAATTGGAAGGGTATTTTCTTACATCGGCATACCGCTGTCAGCCAGATAAGCTCAAGTTTCTGAACCTTAAATTTCCAATAACAATGACGAAGCTGCATTTGCTCTTTGCTTGTTGATTTACAAACAGGGATCTATGGTGTGAAGGATTGTGTGATTTTTAATTTAAGTTGTCTACTCATCACTTCATTACTGCTGCTTCTCAACATGGATGCACACAGCAAGCAGGGGTCAATATTGCTGAGTAGATGTTTGTGTGATTGGGGTGAGAAGAGTGTTGCATGATGAATTATCCCGATTACTCTATAATCCCTCCAATAATTCACCAGCCAGGCCAGCTCATCCATCAATATAGGCAGGGGGAAAGGGCTGGATCTATACCTGCAGATACCCTGGAGAGATCATCCAGCAGAGAGGGAGGAATCAACATCTCAGCAATGCTTCACCGGCGCTAACTTTATGATGAATTTAAACCTCAGCGTTAATGTGATTGAGATGATAGAGTCAACGTAAAGTGGGAGAAGTTAGGAGACACAGCTTCATTGGGAGGTACTACCACACACGGTGACCCTCTAATCACACACAAGCAAGGTGAAACAATGCTTTGATGATCTACAAGACCTCACAAGCGCACACATTGATACATACACACACACACATTGCTATTGTAACTACCTGCTTCCAGGTAAGCTTTTTTTGGCTTTAGATTGGTATGTAACCCCTCCTCCCCCCCAATAAGCTATACTCAAGTTACTCACACACACATATACACACCTGGGCACTTCGCTCTGACAGACTCGCTGGCTCCAGGCTTCAGGCTACCTGCCATCTACAGTAAGTACTGACATACCACTCTACTCTCCTTTCCAAACAACTCGCTCTCATTGATGCTCTTCTTTTACTTTCTCAGCCTCTCAGTTCCTCCCACTTTTTTTTTTTTTTTTTTTACTTCTAGTTTGCTACGCTGAAGATGTTTCTTTCATCAGCTCAGTGAATTCCTCCCCACTCTTTTTCCACACCATTTAAGAGAGCAAACACATCTCTAATCTTTTCTTTAAATGCCCTTCATTCATTCTGTCTGTATCCACCTTTATTCTCCCAGTCTGTTTTTCCAGGCGTAGCTCGCACTCCTTGTGCAAGCTGATGGGCAAAGCAGCAGCAGCACCACTGCTGGCAGGTCCATTATCCTGGATATCTCATTGGCTGACACTGATGCTCCCTGAACTCTGAACTTTGACACTTCTTGTAGCATGGACAGACAAGTGATTAATG
Source organism: Pseudomugil tenellus (assembly GCA_037177515.1). Taxonomy (NCBI): domain Eukaryota; kingdom Metazoa; phylum Chordata; class Actinopteri; order Atheriniformes; family Pseudomugilidae; genus Pseudomugil; species Pseudomugil tenellus. The sequence goes on from JBAMHX010000005.1 coordinate 7,711,971, forward strand.
AAGATGTGCATCTCCAACATTCAGGAAAGCTGGTTTTAATTTTAAAATCCTTTGCCAGATTAAATGTATACTCAGTATTTAACTTTTGCTTTAATAAAACAAACCGATTAGAATCAGTTTTGTTTTCGCCGCACCACATGTGCCTCCCAGTGCACATTTTTCCCTTAATTAAAAAGCTAATATATTGTGTGTTGAGCTTGCAATCTTGAAAACAGCTGTTGGCCACATGGGGGTTTATTGTCAAGGAAAGGAGTTCATCCATCATTCGCTTTGAGTTAACGAATGTAGATTGCAATAATCTCATTCTTCCTCTGTAATAAAGGAAGAAAGACCTTTTTTGTGCACCAGAATGTGTTTCAGCAATAAAACAAACTCCAATCTCTAAAATTAATTATATGCTGAAACACAACCAATCTACTGACTATATGCTGTTCATTAAGATAGACATGTTGCACAAGCTTTTCTGGGTTGGATTTGATTGTTTTGGTTAGATAAAGTTAATATACTCAGCATCATCCAGATGCTGATTCATCTAATATATTCTATCTCGAGGAGTTTTACATTGTTAGTGTAGTTTTATGCTACTAAAGCTGAGGATGAAATCAATAAAAAGCACAATCTTCTTTTACATTTCGCCTGTTAAACAATCTCTTTTACCAGTGCCCTCTTAACAATGCCAGTTGGGTTTTGGCAAGCCCACTCCAAATTGCTTGAGAATGAATTACAGCATTGTGTTGGGTTCTGAGTTGTGCCAAATCACTTCTGAGGAATGAGTCGCCTTGAGCAATTCTGATCCAGTCATGTGATTCCTGTGATCGCGATCAGTTGAGTCACTGACACTCAACACCTCAAAACTGTTGTAGCTGTTTGTTTGCACTCAAGGTGATTCATAATGAGCTCACAGATGGAAAAATCAGAAAACACACCATCTCAACCGCAAGAAAAAAAAAACTTTTTTCCTGTTTGGCTGGTTGCGAAGTGAGTTTCAAGAGTTCAAAACCAAACAAAAAAATTCTTGGACAACATATCTTTGTGTGTGCAGAAAAGATCTGAAAAGAGCTGTTTGCTTATTGGCGCGCACACATGTGAAAGTTTTTATATCTTTTAAAGTGCATTGAGAGAAACAGGAGGGGGCAGGAAATATTACTGAATGGTAAGACAATGTGTTTGTGTGTGTGTGTGTGTGTGTGTTTGCATTTGTTAAAAGAAAAAAAGGGGAGAGAGGAGAGATGGAGAACGAGTCCTATCCACAAGCCAAGTGTAACTTAATTTCATGCTGTATATATAAAACAGTGACCTGACATGTTCTGATCCAAAACAGTGTAAGTAACCTGGTTACTAACAGATAATAAATTTTCTGAAAAAGTTTGAATGAGAATACAAACTTTTGTGCTCCATTACTTTGTTTAGTGTAGTAAAATTTTGAAAAGTGAGCTTTTGGATAAAACCTCTGCCAACCCTGATTCCAATGCAGCAGAATTTACCACTCCGTGAAGACATTTAAGAATATTAATTTTCAACAAAAAAAAACTTTCAGGAATGTTGTCCTTGTATGATGTAACAACATAAAAAGATCCAGAAAATTTGGAGTCCTTCATGAATGGGACAAGATTAAAAACTAATGCTGTACTGTATGGACAGCATCCAGACTTCCATTATGCTCAAGTTTCTCAATGACTATTGAAATAATCATGATTTCTAGTGTCTATTTTAATAAATATTTTCTTGTCATATGGATTTTATTTAAAAATCTTTGTTATACTTAATGATGACCGTTTAAAACTACAGGCCAGAACATGTTGCTCCAGATACTTAATCTTAGCAGAGAATCTCTTAGGTAAACAGTGCTCACATGTGGCATTTTATGCAAGTAAAAGTTTAATTTATCACAATTTTTGTTATAGACAAGATGGAAATTTCTCCCTTTTTCTCCTATAAATCACCTCCTGCTTAGATCTCCTGACTGGAACATTCTTCACCTTTGACTGCTGCTAAACCCAGAGGTCACTGTCGCTGTGGCAACTAAAATGCCTGACGCCCTCTGTCTTGACTAAAAACATTATTTACTCAGAGAAAATTTCATTGTCTCAACCTTTGACCTCTCTCTTCCTTTTTCTTTTCCTCCCCTTCTACATTCGTTAACCATCGACATGATGGGAAAGCACTCATCCTCTGAAGGCTCACCGTGCTCTTTGCCACCATAGCTTGTCATCTCGGCCGAGGTGGTGTGTGTGTGTGTGCACCAGGGTTAAGCTCTCGCAGAAGACAAAGCCACAACATTCAGTGCTGCTAAGCAACAATGCTGCCTGGTAGAGCCTCATCTGGGCACCATTTAGAAGAGGATTAAAGACTATTAGAAACACGTAAACACACACACACACAACAAATAGCATGGTAAAATAATCAATTCAAACTCCAATTTATGTGTGATGTAACTTACTGTCCCAATGAGTAACTGACAGAGGGAGACTCAACTTTTTATCAATTTTTTTTGCATCTTGTTTTTGATCAACCGAGTGGAAAAACCCTACGTTTCCTATTTTCTTCTCCGTGTCAATTTGTACAAAAAACAACCAATTTGGAAAGCCAAAGGAGAGCAAAAAAAGTCAAATCTCAATTTATCACAAAGTGTTTTCTGTTTTATCCTTGGTTGACCTGATGGGTGATGCACTTAATAAAAGGAAGAAGGCAGCAGAAAAATGTGATACTAATAATGTTTGGAGATAATAGTCTCAATAATCTCCTATCACTGATGAAGAGAAATGTCCACATGCCAAAACAGCTTGCAGATGTGTAAGGAAAAGCATCCGTTTAAATCTACTTGGCAGTACACTGTAAACCTGTTGCATGGACATCAATGTTCCCAAAAAGGTGGTTACATTTTCTAATTGTATAGTTTTTCTGTGGATAATATGAAAAATGCTCTTTCATTCACACATGGTAACATTTAAATGAATGCAACTGCAACTGCATGCAGATCAGACTTCTACTGTATAGAACTGTATTGTTGCTGCAGTTTGTTGAGGAAAAGTGGATATTTTTCCAGACAAAAGTTCCAGATAGAAGTTGGCTCACAAACTGCTAAAAACTTAACTAAACTAAGAGCATCAGAAGACTCACCCCAACACAGTTTGCAATGCAACAGACTGCTAAGCTTCAAACCTAGAAATGTCCATCACTGAAAGTATGTGAGTGAAGCAAGTGAAATCAGACCTGGACAAGCAATGGAAGAACATGATGAGGCAAGCTTTCCAGTCTGTGGATCAGCCGGTGTATGCCTGTCATCTTCCTGAAGACAAGTTTATAACAAAGTGGACTCTGAACTAATGGATTTAACGTTGTGGAAGTAAGGTGGTCAGCGGTCTGCTGAGAAGCCATAGTGCTAGCCTCAACATGGATATCAACACATAATTCTCCACCATATTGTGACTTAACATGCACACCTCCTGATAGCAACCACATTAGCTGTTAGCAGTACTGTTCAGCTTTTTTTTACCCTTCAAAACAAGAAATACTTAAAACCATAAGCAATTCTTGATGATCTTGTAGCATTTTCTTAACCAAAGTAAATCTTATCTCTGTATTCCTTCTTATTTTGTGTATTTTCTTTACCACAACAATATCCAAATCACCCTTCTCCACAGCGCCACCTGCAGGCAATACCATGCATCTAAGTTTATTTTTCACTAAACAGGTAATGAAAAAAACTCCGGTGCACATTTTCTATGAAGCAGCATCTTAAGTTTATTTCAGCAACTTAACGACCTGGCAAATGTGAAACATCTCCACATCTTCCTGCATTGTTGGGGCTTTTTAAAAACACCTGCTAAATCTTTTTTCGATATATCACTTCAGTTTTTACTTTTAAATAAACACAGTGTTATGCAAACAACCCAGTACTCAACTGTGACTTGGTAAAGTGTAACGAAGATGCCCTACAGACAGAAAAGATCAAGCTTCCATGAAAACACACCCACATCTGAATACGCACATCATCAACAATCGAGCCTCATACTCAGATATAACCATACTTTTCAACTCTAGATGCACTGGCCTATTCTCTTATCCTCCCATCAACCTTCATCAATCCCTCTTTCATCTTTTCCTCTTTCATCTTGCTACTGATTTCTGTCCAGCAAAGAGGAGGGAGAGAACTGGCAGAGGAGAAGAGAAGAGGGAAATCTAATGCATTGTATTTGTGAGCACTTCAAGCAAAAGATGGTACAGTGTTCACAGAATGCAATGAAAACAGCAAGACACCAATGACAAGGAAATGAGAAGGAGAGCATGATGCACAAGCTAGAAAATAATATAATTAGAACAGAAAAAGAAAATTACAGGAATAGATAAAGACACAGTAAAGAAAATCAGATACTTTTTTAAACACTAATTTGGCATGTCACTAAAGAAACTGAGCTGACAGCAATCCAGAGATTTAAAAGGACTTAATTATGTTGCTTAGCTGGAAATTGAAATTGGATTAGTTGTCCATTCATGAATCATTAGCTTTCCAAAAAAGGGAAAAGATAAACAGAAACAGAACTAAAACAGCAATACAGCTAAGATCAAAGACCATGCCATAAAATGTCACCAAGATATCATCCATCCATCCATCCATCCATCCATCCATCCATCCATCCATCCATCCATCCATCCATCCATCCATCCATCC
>JBAMHX010000005.1:7738807-7757397 GCA_037177515.1 Pseudomugil tenellus
GAGGAAGAGGGGGAAAAATTGGACCCTTTGGCGCTTTGGAAACTAGCTTCCAAACCACAACAAAAAAAAAGCTCTGACTCCCCCCCCCCCTCAACCAAAAAAAAAAAAAAAAAAAAAAAAAAAAAAAAAAAAAAAACAGGAAATAGATGTAGCGATTTACTGAAATATATACAAGCTAAAAAAGAAATAAATATTAGTCACAACGTTTGTACACATCTAAGGAACTTGAAAGTCAAAATTTGGTCCATTTGATGGCTTTTAGTTTGAAAAGAAGCTTTAACTGTCTTAGTTATGCTTCCTTGTAATGTCTGTAGTCTTCTGGAATAGGTCTCCTGGTTTCTGGAAGGGCTTTTCAAAGCTCCTTTGGATTTATGTTCCATTTTGTTCTATTCAAGAAGATCCCACACACCAGTCATTTTGAGTTCTGGCCTCCTGAGGATTCATCACTCCATAAGATCTGTTTTTACAGGTTTTTCAGTCCAGTTTTTTTGAGCTATTCAGCCTTTTCTCCTTGTTTCCCTTTGGTGAACATGGATCAGCTGAAGTTCCAGGCGCATGCCTCTGGTTGTGTGTCAGATCTTTGCATGATTTTCACTCATTCTTTCTTATCAATTTCAGAAAGTGTATATGTTTTTGGAAGATTAATACGACTTAGTCACGTATTCAGTTTTTTTTCAAAATTGCTTTGGACACACTGCACACCAAGCTGAAATATGCAAAGCATCCAACCAATAGCTCTTTGGGAATAAACTTCTTGGTGCAAAAACATTATTTCATGCCTGTCAAACTGTGTTATCTTTGGCATTTTCATAGATGCAATTCCAGGAAAAGGGAGGAACATAATGTCTTTATAGCTAGTCTCAAGCTGAAGATACAATTTAAAGTATGTTCTGGTTGTGTTTGAGTTTTGTGTTAAGTGTAGGCATCACTAGTCCTTCCGGATGAATTTGATGCCATTTCATGTAAGAATGATTCATAGGTCAAGGTTAAGTATATTAAACAAATGAGAGGTTCTGGGGAACTATTGCTCAACACTGCTTTAAAAGATAACAACAACGTCTGTTATGGAAGCAAAACTATAATGAAATATGTGCGACTCAGAAATTCCCAGTTTTGTATCAGTCTTTCACATTCTGTCTCACTGCTACGGTATGTAGATGAAGGTCAACAAATTTTAAATGAAAAAAAGTAGCAATAAGTAGCATGTGATTTGATACTTTAGGCAAGAAAAGCAAAACTTGCTTTTTGCCTGAATGTGGCTAATAAAATAAAACAACTCAATTTTGTTCATTAGCTGCAGAAATGGCCAAACTTCTGTCTCCGTATGTAACAATGCTTGAAATATATGTACATTATAAGTAAAAGGATATGATTATATTAATCAGACCTCTTCTCATTAATTCGTGTCTTCAAGTTTTCCAAATATAACATGGATTTATTTTGTCAATATAATCAAATATACAATAACAGCTTATTGTTTTATTATTTTTTTGGTATTAAACATCTGTCATATTCTAATAAAACAAAGACTATGACAGTCTGAGACATGATTCTGTTAAAACACAGAAGGCAGGGATTTTTGCACAACTAAAATACATAAAAGCGCAGCGGCCGCCATCTTGCACCATTTTCTCCGTCACACTTGTAAGTGTGTCACTGGCTATAAAGGCTGCAGAGACTAAGCATGCAGTTAACATGGGCTTTTAAAAATATTGCAACTGTTTAGAATTATTCTGTGCTCTTAGAATAAAAAAGGAATAAACAAAACAAAAGAAAGAAAAGTTGTTTTCATGAGTAAACACTCCTTAACATGGTCAAAGACTAGTGTGCTGTCTGCACAGCAATAACAGTAAAAAGAAACATAAGCTTCATGAATGTCTCCTTAAGCAGAAACAATCAGAGGCTCAGGACCACTTGTTGTCATCAATTAGGCTTTTTAAATTCCAATACTCTCTCATAGTAAACTAAATAATCAATTTACAAACACAGTTAACAGAATAACACAAACATGATTCCGACATGTGTCTGCCCAGCCAAAAAGTAACGACAAACAGGATCCAGAGTCACTCCATCTATGCAGCACTTTAACATTTCGGCCTTTATGACAAGGTTGACAAGACAAGAGCTATTATTCAATAAACAATAACCGACAGCTTGCTGGAGTTTTTCCAAAAGTTTTCGGAATGATCATCTGATTATATGTCAAATCATGTTGTCTGCTAACAAAGATTACACTTTTTGCCACAATTTCCATTGCGGAATTTCCACTTAGCACCACCTCATTTACACCTTCTCTACAGCCAAACATGGGGATGGAAGAAGGATTCTTTTGAGATTTCTTTTTTTCTGGCAGAGGCCTGGAGATTCTTTAAGACAAATATGGAAAATATGATATTACAAATCTTCCCAGAGACCTTGTGCTTATGATTTCAAAGCTAAAAATGTCAATAAAGGCATAAAAGGAATAACATATGCTAAGAAAACACAGGCTTTAGGAAAACTCTGAGGGGACCTTGTCTGAATCTTGAAGAACATCACTGAAGATGCTCTGAAGAGGCACTCCCCATCCAACCTGGCTGAACTTGAACGGTTTCACAAAGTAGTATGGGAGAAACATAGAAAGGAAAGGTGTGGGAAGTTATTAAGGTTACTCCAAAAAAAACCTAAAACTAACACCAGAGATGCATTAACACAAAGTTATTCCTGAATCCAGTTTATTAATTTGTTCAATCATTCACTCAACTTTAGTGTTCTCCTCACAGGGATCCTCCACAATGGGGGCATTGCCCTCTTGGCCTGGGGTTAGTGCCGCAGGGACTGCCCCAGCCCGGGTGGCGTGGGGTTCATCACCGCAACCCTATAGCTGCGGGATGGATCCTGGCCTGCCTTGACTTGGGTGCTGGGTGGTTGCTGTGGTGGTGGCCCTATGGACATGGGGGCAGTGTCTACTGGTGTGGATGGATCCCTTTAATATTGTTTCCTCACATCAACTCCAGTGCAGAGCCAGATGTTTCTACTTATTTTTATTTATTTATTTTCTCATTTTAGTCAATGTTTAAATAGTTTTAGTTAAGTAATTAGGACAGTTGGGGCTGGGGTTGGGATGGGTGTCTGAGTGGCTATGGGTGTGGGTTGGGAGGAATGGGTGTGGAGAAGGGTGGTCTGTCTTTGCATGCATGTATACCTGTGTTTAGGTTAATGCTGTAATCTGTTTGTGTGTTTTAATTCAATTGATCTAAATCATGTACAGCACATCGTGTTTGCTTGGTATATGTTGCATGAAAAGCACTTTACAAATAAATAAAGTTTGAAGTTTTATATACAGCTTAAAGATCCCATATTATGCAAAATCGACTTTTACAAGCTTTTAACGGTCATTAGTGTCAATTGTAGCTTAAAATAATACTGGAAGTAGATTTATTTTTTATTCATGCTTTTGTAGCTGTACAGCTTTGAAAAGAAGGGGGAAGCTTGGGCAGAGCAAACACCTGACCTCATCGCACTGATGCAGCACGATGGAGGGTCCACCCACCCCTACCTGAAAACTTCTGCATGCCATGTCCCCCAGGAAGTGGGCTCGAACCAGCAACCTTCTTGCTGTGAGGGTTAACCACCACACCACCGTGCAGCTCCTTGAAAAATTCAAAGAACATACTGAAATACTGAAAAGATTTAGGGATATTCGACTTCTAAGTGAAAATAACAGAAAATGAGAGTTAATTCTACACTTAAATCATGAATGTAAGACATTAAACTAGAATCTTGAAATGGTAATTCCTTCATCTCAAATAATTTACTGAAACTAATACAAACAGTGCTGTAAATACCACAGCACTAAGACATAAATGTCTCAATAACTTGTCTTCAGTTCGGGGTCAGCTTATGATGTGAGCAGTATGATGAAGATGACTGTTTAAATAAAAGCTGTCGCTGAAGCAGAACTTTTGTGCTCAGTTCATGGTTCACACGCTGCTTTTGTTTTTCTTTTGCCATTAATCATCTTGCTAACGAACAGCACATTTTTCAATAAAATTGTACATATGCATTAAAAAGCTTAGAGAAAATCAAATTAAGTTAATTCATCATGGTTAAATTACATTTAAGAGACATTAAGACATCATACAAAAAGACAAACGTTCCTAACACACTGAGTCACCTCAGAAGGAGATGTTAGTATATCCTGCAAAAAATTGCAAATGTATAGATTTTATTTTTCTTTGTGAGGAAGGGTAATTAAAGAAAGGATTTTATTGAATCTTAACAAAATATAAGTAGAGGCACAACGGGAAATGTGAGGGAGGTGGGGAAAGATTGAGAGGGTCTCTGATTGTGGTGTGTCATAACTAAACTGAAGAAAGAGAAAGAACCACAAGAAGGGGGAGGGTGACCCCTGTCTCCTGAAATACATTAAGGCCTCAGGGCGCGTAGCTTGTTTGGACACAACCTAATCTGACCTTCCTACTCCTTACATCTGTAAGCACAGAGATGCAAACGGGTGGCTGAGCTCAACCTTCGAATAAAGAAAGGGATATTAATGGTTACCAAAAATATCTTAAACTTCCTTTTGACCAACAGCATCTGAAATAAAATGGCAGTGGGCTGTTTTCCCAAGGAGTTAAAAATTATTTCAGCCCTTCGGCAGTTCCACTGAAATCTGTGGTTCAGGGTAAATTAGGCAAGTCAAGTCCACCACTCCATCCCATCAACGCTCACCTCAGTGAGTCTAACCGTTCAAACCAGAAAGTCCTCTGTGGCTGTTTGAAATGAAAATCTATCCATATGACACAGTTTTATAGCGTTTGGGATGTTTTTATTTGGGCCTTAGAACAATGGGAGAATAACATGTATTGTTCGAAATCACCTCTCATTATCACAGCCGCTGCCATCTCACCAGTATGGCGCAACAGTGGTACTTTATTTAAATATTTATGCTACATGTACATTGTTTCTTGTTTTGGGTTGGTTTTATACCTGGTTACTTTTTTCACAATGCTGTTAACATGTTGCTTTCATAGTGGCTGGGTGCCACAAAATTTCACTCTGCAGTGCATCTTTGCTGTATTGTTCTTGAATTATAAAAGTTATGTGAATCTGAATGTGAGTAGAGATGACAGACAGTGTTGCAGTTGATCAAGCAAGCAGCCTCCCAAACAGGAATTTCCCTTTGGCTGTATTAACTAAAAATATGTCTGCTGAACACACAAGGTATATTATTTCATGTTAATATATACGGTAACATAACAGCTATGAAATGATGAAGAATTAACGTTTAATTGGTATGAATTACATGAATGTTGTGTAACTATTATTTTTTGCATGTATGTTAAATCTGAGATGCTAGAAATGCTTGACCAATCAGGAATTTTCATTGCAGGAGGTCCCACCCATCAGCGCAGCCTCCTTTTAACGATGAAACTTTGTCTCAGGAGCATTTTTTTAGCTCCTAGTTCCTACAATGAAATCTGAAGGGTAGAAGAAAGGTTCAGATACTCCTACAGTTAAAATGCAGCTTTAGGTGCATTTACACAAGGATAGTTTAGGGTACTTGATTCGACTGAGTGAGGAATTTGCAGTAAAACATGCACTTTACTCTGCAGCTGTAACGATTAGTCGGCATAATCGACAATGTCGACTAATCACATTTGTCGACGCTAATTTCTATAGTCGACGCATCGTTTGCTTGGACATTTACCGCAATTTTCTTATTACCAGTGGTACTTGGGCAGACACTAGGTGGCAGTAATGCACTTTTTGTTAGTTGCCAACTGCCATTAAACTCCAAAGAAAAACAAGTAGAAGATGCATTCGATGAAAAAGGAGACACAAACGATGGCAGAAAGTCAGACTGAAGCAGAGAAAAGAAAAAGATCAAAACATTCAAAGTTGTTTGATTAAATCGACTAGTCGACAAAATAATTGCTGACTAATCGACAAACAAAATAATCATTAGTTGCAGCCCTACTTTACTCAAGCAGACCAATCCATACATCCACCACTGAGTGGCCAGGACCAGAAATGAATCAATTGCCACAAATAAAAAATGCAGCCACTCGTTTGTGGAGTCTTAGGGTTTCTGTTGCGACTCATCTGACTTATATCATCATCAAGCATCCTCTGTTATGTCTTTGGCTCACTGGATGATCACATTCACACTGGAAGCAAACCTCAGAAACATGAACTTGCAAAGGAACCAAGACCCTTAGTATTTAACAGGACCAGAGAGATCCTCTTTGCTCCAAACCAGAGTATAAATAAGCATTTATACTGCTTCAAAATAACAGCAATACCCGTGAAAGTAGACCAACATAACAGTGCCAGTGTGAATGCACCCTTGGTATCATGTTGTAACAGCCATTAGATGGACAGTCTTGTCATAATGCACATTCCTAGAGCTTGCCTACCTGCAGCATCACAAGACTGAAAAACCACACAACAGAAGTTACCCAGTATCTGTCATGCCTTGCGTCCGCCACACCCCAACTCTAGACATCATCAGCCCAATTACCTTCACCTGCTACCAGAGTCATCATGCCTGATCACCTGCACCTGATCCTAAATTCGCCTGTCATTTAATGTCAGACATTGCCTACTCTATCAACCTTTTCCCATCCTCAGTGCCTCATCCAGTTTCTCTTCCCTGGCTCCGACTTGCCTGCCTTGTGGATTTCTTATTTAGTTTCCCTTCTCGTTTGGACCTCAACTTGCCTCTGGATTACCCTCAGCTTGATTCCTTTGTTTTGACCTGTGCCTGTCCCTGGATATCCCTCGATCTGATTCCCTGGTGTTACCCACGCTTGTTACTGGTTTTCCCTCGGCTCCGACCCAAACCTGTTTCCTGGATCACGATCTGCTCGTGTTCCTGGTTTTGACCCACGCCTGACTTAAGGGCACCGAACTCTGCTTTATTGTTTATTCTCCAATAAAGCTGTTAACTATTCCATCTGTTTCTGCTGTTCTACATTACAGCATCATATAAAAGCTGCATTACATCCCAAACCAGCAACTGCATAGCAACTCACTAGCAGTCTTGGATACACAAAATGGCTGATTCTGTAAAGAGAGACAAAAGAACATTATTGTAAGAAAATGAGGGGGAAAAGGAGATAAAAATAACAGAGTAAGAGATAGCACAAGAGCCAACAGACTGATGTTTACTGATTGGACTGCTATTCTGATACTGTAAATTCAATTCACAACAACTGGTTGTGTTTTTTGACGTCATGATAAATGGACTTGTACTTATATAGCACTTTTCCAGTGACTGACCACTCAAAGCACTTTGCACTACATAGTACACATTCACCCATTCACACACTCACACCCCGATAGGCACATCGGGGGGGCTTAAGGTTCAGTGTCTTGCCCAAGGACACTTCAACATGTAGTCAGGGGAAGCTTGGAATCGATCTCACAACTTTCCATTTTGAAGACGACTGCTCTTCTCGTGAGCTACAGCCGCCCGTATGCTTGACCAATATCCAAAATCATATCTAAAAATAAGCTTTAGAAAGCTTTTATCCTAAAGAAATGTTCAGATGGTACAACATCAGAGAAATATTTGTTTTGAATTAATTTTGTTTTATCTGTAAGTTGTGCTTTGGCTATACAGTGATGAAAACGTTGCGTGTGTTCTCAGTGGTTGCTCCATACATTGTACCATGTATCCTGATGTCATAATTACAATGTGGCATGATGCAAGAAAAGGCAAACTGTTTCATTTCTCGTTTTGGTACCTGGAAAGGGAATTGAATAATAAAATAAGTATTATATAAGTTGAAGGTAAAAGATAAAGCGAAGGCTTTGCCTGCCTTTAAAGTAATCATGTTTCTGAAGTTGTAAAAAGTCATTGCTATTCTTATGATGTGAAAATGTCATGAACTCATCAAGAACAAAGATCTGTTATTCCCTGAAGGAGGACAGTTAGATTACACTTGCATTGCCAATGAAGACAGGTGCAACTTGACAAACTTGATTTACATCCCTCAGAAGAGGAGCTTGGAGACCTTCAACAACACTGTTCCATTTTTAGTGTATCTGCACACACTGCACCACTCAAAAACACTGTCTTGATAGTTTGCAACATAAAACGTGCAACCATTAAGACTATGAAGATTAATTCCTGCAACTATGACAATGATTGCAAAGGGCTTCTATGTTTAGGTCTTGTTAGTACACAAATTCAATCTTTCATGGCATGTCACTAAAATGGCACAATCTGTGTTGAACTATGCCTACAAGCAATACATGGAGAAAGAATAAGAATTCTATCAAAAGATACTCAAGCTGTGTAAATTGTTAATGAGTGAACAGGAGGAGAACATCAGACCACCGACAGAATCTGTCTGTCAGCTGTGATGTGGAAACTGCTCAATCCAGCTTGTTGATTTAGAAGCCGTTTGTGTTATCTTTCTTTTATGGCCACGCAGTAAAGTTGAAGATGTGGGGGAAGTGTATGTGTGCATGTGCAGAGGTCACCTAAACCACCTGGCCTATGGACAGCTGCCACTAAGACACATGTTGCTTAAAGCGTGTTTCTGTAGCACACGAGTGTACAAACACATTTCAACACATCTTACTAATATTAATTCATGCACAGAAACAAATCTACACACAGCAACAGAGAGAGTGAATCTTAAACAGTTCATCACATCCATGTATTAATGAACTAAATTAATCAGATCTGTAATGGATGTTTCTTCGCTCACTTCTTGTTAATTTCTGTTTATGTGTTGCTCTATAATCACATCATTAAAAGCCAATGATGTTTGTGTTCAGATTGGCAATGGCAACAGAGTGGATGGTTGCACAGCTGCGGTGAAACACACAAAACGGCACACAATAGGTGGGATGAAAATGCATTGCCACACCAAATCATACAGATACATTATAAAAACCAAACTTCCTCTCGTCTCAAATTCCTTTCACTCCCAGCTGGCAATTTCGTTCTAACGTGATCCTTCCATGAAGCGCATTGAGACGGCGTTGAGGCCCCGAGGTGTGGAAGTGGTTAGTTACCTTTGTTGTGATGGGACTGAGAAGTTGTTGGGTGTCTCACACACCCTGCTGCTGAGGCCCAAGGAGATGCTGAAGAGATGAATAGGAGCTCTTGAATTGACTAGTATGTTGGAAATTCTCCTTTCTATTGCCTGTGGAGAAAGGTGTGTCTGGTTTCACACGTCAGGTGCGGTGTGTGTGTTAACTGTTGTTTATGTAAGTGGAAAATAATTCTCATTTCTTTTCAACCAAAGACGAATAGACGGTGGGGATAAAATGGCTCGGTACTTTGAATGCCCACCTACAACTTCAACCATCATCCAGTTCAGTTTTGACTCAGTTTCTCTCTTTTTGCTTTCCATTATTTATAGAACCTGATATGAACTGATAGAACCTTAGTTTAGACTCAAAGCAAAAATGGCAATGAAAGACGGAAATGCCACAAACCAAGTATCGGTCAGAAAGAATAGTCTCTCGAGATGTGCAGTGTGGGAAATCAACCCTGTCTTTGTGAAGTAGCCAAGCAACCAGCAATAACAACAACAATCACAGCTGCTTTTGTTTCTTTTACCTTTTCTTTTTATTTGGCTAAGTTTAAAAAAGTGACTGTCTGAGAAACCCACGCTATCATCCGTCATACCTCTGATGAGAGATGTTCAGACACAGAAAATGTTGTAGCTTAAACCAAACAAAATAGTGACTTTAAGTACAATACAGTTAGCTCATTTAGTCATAACAATACATCCTGTAACATCTTTTTAAAAACACAAAGATGAAGTGCAGCCATGAATTTAGTTGCATTTGGATGGGTTTAATGGGTTGGCAGAAAGATGGTGATTGGGACATGAACAATTACTTCTAAGATATGTTTTATTTCCTTACTCTTTTATCAGCAGCTGCTTGTTACATATCTTATTGTATAGTTCTCTGAATACTCTTAAATCCATCTTAGAACATATTTTTTGTGGCAATTTGAGAGGATTCATCACACTTAGAAATTTGTGTGACACCTTCGTAAATGTAATTTTTCCAGTTACAGGCACCTTGTAACAGGTTATTTGGAAAAATCAGGATACAGGGTGTTAAAATTAAGAATTGTAGAGCGTGATTGTGAATTGCGACATACAATGTATTGTTTAATGTGCAAGATCGGGGCTTCATCATGCTTCATCAAAAACACTCATGCTGTCACTCCACTTACCTCAAAAAAAGTTTGTAAAACAAGGCCTAGGAGTATATCGCTGATCGCCCCCAACCCTCCCATTTCCCAATCCTCCAATAGACACAATACATTAACATAAAGCCGCACATGCTCAATCACAAAGTTCCACCTGGGGTCAAAACTTTGAACCAGCCCGGTATGACGTCAGGACTGGATGCATTTTGAGGTCATGACCTTACATTTACCCTTAATTTGAGGTCAATGAGACAAATAGTTCCAGAGATATAGCCAAAAATAGGATTTTTCATGCATAAAGCGCCAATTGGTGGGGAAAACATAAATCAGAAAATCGTGAAATTTGATACAAGTGATCTCATTGGGGACCTAAACAGGTATACAAAGTATCAAAATGAAATTGTATAAATTGCGCTATCATGATAGATATCTGGTGGTGGCGTTTGGGGATATAATTACAAGATTTGTGTAAAGTTGCAAAACTTTTGAAGATTTGTCATGGAAGGCTTTTGTTTGACCACCCCTTTCTGAAAAGCATATTTACACCCTGAAGGAACTACACACAATAAATATTCCCCTCCTATCTGCGTGCATAGAAATTAATCAGGTATTTTAATGTGTATCTGTCATGACTCCAGCATATTTGTTGCAAACAGACTTGATAAAGCTAAGAATCGTGAGGCCTAAATTAAAAGCAAGTTTATACTTTTCATCAAAAAGCAGGAAAATAAATAGAGATGGGACACTTAATACTGTTCAGCAGGTTAGTTTGCTTGAGCACGTGTGTGTGTGTAACAATGACAGAAGGAGGAATCCAACTAGACATGACAGCATTGCATATTTCGCCTTGTGGTGCAACAACAAAGTCTCAGCCATTCTAATCCTTTTACACAATTATCCCTCAGTGTTTGTGTGTTTAGGCGCAGCTTTTCTGACGGACATGAACCAAAACTTCCATTATCTTACAATAGGCTGTAAGTACAAAGTAAATATGTGTGTGAAACTAATTGTGCACATTGCAGACCTGGCTTGTTGTGGAGAATTGTTGTGACAACAGATCAAACATCTGTCTGAACCCACTGATGGACTCAAATTGTGATTTAGAAGGAAATAGAACATATCTCATATATCCCCTGTCTCGCCAAACTGGGGAAATTTTTAGTCCAAGTGACAGTAAGCAGTATGACTACAGAACAAAGAAAATTATGTCTGGTCTGTCTTTTGTCTTTGTTTCACTGAGCTGAAAAAGACTAAAGAAAATAAGGATTAATCCTCTTCATTAAGTCTCTCGCTTTCCCTACATTGTTTTTGCAGCTTGCTGAATCAGAAAACAGGCCACATGGAGCTAATAACAAGGGCAATAAAACACTGCTTTCTGACACACTCATATTCACATAGTCACAAATATACACACACACAAGGACGTTAGCAATTTGTGCTGGAGATATGTCATCTGTTAATCACACTCTGCATAATCTAGGAATTTGTCAGATTTGTTCTAGTTTTCTTTTTGTTTTAGTTCTTTAGATACTGAAGAACTATAAGAAGAAAAAAAAATCTTGGAAAAAGCAATCTATATATCACAAAGAATAAAAAATAAGGCTCCAGCTTGATCCAACTATGAGGAGTAGTACAGCAGGAGAAGAGAGTGTATGAGTTACAGCAGCCTGTAACTTGTGTTGAAGAAAATGCTCTAACATACTGACACAGTATATAATTCGCAGCAGGAATCTTGTTGCAGATGGGGCTGTTTTCTGTCAGATGTGAAGGATGATTCGTGGAGTCCTGCAACCTGCAAAATTGAAGCATGAGGAGTAGGAGTATATCATTTGAGGCTTGAATCACTTTTGAAAGTGCAGCCCTGAAATTGTCCACGCTGTAGTGTACATACAGTAATCAGAGAATTGTGTGGATGAGTTTCATTGTTATGTTGCCGAACAGAAATCAAGGTCAGTTTTTAAGGTTAGAGTGAAAATAAGTGCCTTTCAGTGCTGAGGAGCAGCTTTGGCGAGCCGCTGGAACAGATAAGAGAATAAAGAAAGAAATAGTTAAAAGGAAGTGTGACAGATAAGACTTTGAAAAAAAAAGAAAAGATGAAATTTGAAAAAAAAGAACAAAAAAAGGGAGGAAAGGGAGGGAAAGAAAAAATAAGAACGTGGAGGCGAGAGAATGGGAGGGAGGTGTGTAGAAAGAGGACTGTGGGAAAAATCAATATGCTCTCTGGAGCAACTGGAAGAGACAATCAGTCCTGTCTGACCCCCGTCTCGCCTCGGTGTCAGTTTGGTGTGTCGATGCATGTGTGTGCCTGTTTATATGCATAAATCTAATTCACAAATGCCTTCGTGTTTGTCAGCAACATACTCGTATATTGACTTTTGATTTTGTGTAAATTCATGCGCTGATACATGCAGCCGGGCCTTTGCGTTTGTGTTCACATCACATGTATGTGCACGTTGTCTCCTCTTGCTTGTGCTGTCCTCAGCACAAATATTTTTCTGATTAGCATGACTGCTGAGGGCAGAAGAAGGTTGATGCCAGGGAGGCTAATGGGATAAATCTTCATTGTTTTCCCTCCATTAACTTTATGAGAGTTTGGATTGAAGAAAGACTCTGAGAAAAGTTGACACAGGACGAGACTTTGACAACTTCAAATGGACACTAGCAGCTTTATCTGGCATCGCAAGAGTGGATTTCTGTTTATGGTCACTTGCAGTCACTTTTCGGCTCTCACTTCATCTGCATTACTACGATCCAGAGGTCACATTCAAACATAAGCCAAAGGCTATGGGCCACATCTTCCCAGACTGTCTGCAGCTACATTTTGTGAAATGGCCTTGCTTTGATAGCTATTATTATCAATATAAAGAAGAAAGAGCCCCTTTTCTTTCCCTCCTTCTCTCCTTGTATATGTATGTGTGTGTGAATGGTTAGTATTTCTGCAAGCCTTGAGGCAAGTGGCTTTCACAGGCCGTCCACTCGACGTTTGGGGTTTGTATAGCTGGCTCAACCAGCCATTGTCCGAGTCGCTCTCCTGAATTCAGTTTCTCTATCTGCCCCCAGGGGCCTCTTAGACTGTCAGGGGGTGCGGGTGTAGATGGATAGATGAAAGAGGGGACTAGAAGAATGTAATTCCTCAGAGAGGAAGAAGTTTAGCAATCATGAAATCTATTTTTCTCAGTGTTTCTATCACTTATGCGCCACCATCATCCAGTCATCCCTTTCATCCCTCCTTACCACCGCCTTGCTCAGTCTCTCTGCTGTGCAGTTGCAGGGGGTTAATTGAGGTCTTAACAGCAGGGGGCTATTATGACACCTTCCTAAGGAGGACACACACATGTAGACCCACAATACACACATTATTAATTAATGATAAATAATACATTTTTGTTATATTTAAGACACTTCGTTTTCATTGAGATGCATTGCTTGTACAGGGAACTAAGTGTGTGTGTGTCTGTGTGTGTTGTATGTGTGTTGGAGAGGTGATGTCAGATTTAATGTTGGTTTCCACCCTTTTTGTAAAGGGTGGACGCATCAAATCAGAAACCCACTGGATAAATTACACGACTAATCAACAAGTCCCTGCGATGTATCTAAGCACCGCAAACAAAAAACAGAATGGATTGACAGGTGTGTGTGTGCAACTGCAGTGCATCCTCTCCCTCTGCATGCTCTGTAAGTAGCAGATGGTAAGCTGGTGGTCTGTTGCCAAATTCACCATGTGATCATGTAAATAATCACATCCAGAGTCACAATAAGACAACACAAACACACCTGCAACTACACCGACATAAACAACCAGGCTTGTGCGTTACACCACACACACACATGCACCTATGGCGAGATAAACAGGTTAGCATGATGATTCTCTCTTTTCCTCCTTTGACTCCCCTGTCTTGACTCTTTTCAAGCTCCCATCGTTAAGATTTTAATGTGAAACAGTGGCCAACCTGCTCTGTGTGTGTGTATGCAACAGCTGAGATGCTGATTGAAGCTGATGTTTAACGGTGGGAAGCTTTACATCAAAGTCTGACATTCACCTTTCATATCCTCCCTTTTTGATGCAGGGAAACACACTCACACACACTTCATGGGAGCAGACAGTCTCAGTGACATTTGCGTCGAACCTCTGCAGAACCATGGCCATGAGTCCCGTATGTGTCTGCACACACAAATACACACAAAGCAGAGATAAAAGTCTCCTGCAGGATTTCGGGCCCCTCTTGGCACTCATTTACTTCCACTGGGCACTCTCCTTGCTTTGGCACAATCATCACAATATATAGAAATAACACACAAACTGTCCCCAACACACATACACACGTATACACATTTGGCAGCAACAGCATCAGGCAACAGATGCTACTGAATGAGCTCCTTTGCTGGGCATGATTCATAATGTGGCTATTGAGGATCACTTTTAGCACATTCATAACCACTTATAGCTGACTATGAATATTCACAGCTCAGAGACTCCACCAAACACATGTGCTGAATGGAATTTATGTATGTGTACAAATATGGACATACTGTACTTAGAACTACACACAGCCATGACACTTTTTCAGTTTCTGATATAATTTTTGCTGAACATCCATAAGGGTCTCTTCAAAATGCCCAAACAGGTCTGACCAGTCAATAGGTAGGCAAAGAATATATAAGGATTTCCCGAAGTGTTTGGCACTGGGATATTAGCAATGGACCCCTGAAGTCCTCTTGGTTGTGAGGTAGGGTCTTTGGATTGGGTTTACTTCCCACAGATGCAATCAAATCCCATCAGTTTGAGATCTAGTTTGGAGGCAGAGTGACCACCTCAGGTTCTTTGTTGTGCTCTTTGAGCCTTTAAGTAGTTTTTGTGGGGCCCATTGCTGTCCTGCTGGGTGAGGGTTGCTAGTGTAGGGCAGTGCGGTTGCAATGTGGGGGGTGAGAGGGGTCTGCAGAAATGTTTTGGTTGGTGGCAAGTGTCAAAATAACATCCATGTGAATGCCAGGGTCCAGGTTTTCCCAGAAGAACACTGCATTGCATTGCATTGCAAAAAGACAAGCACTGACCTGATA
The DNA here is from genome assembly GCA_037177515.1 of Pseudomugil tenellus. Lineage (NCBI taxonomy): Eukaryota > Metazoa > Chordata > Actinopteri > Atheriniformes > Pseudomugilidae > Pseudomugil > Pseudomugil tenellus. Next base: position 7,754,037 of record JBAMHX010000005.1, read on the forward strand.
CTGCTTATTGGTTTATGCATCTTATACGCCTTCATCATTGAAATGTGTCTGCAACTATGGATGCCAAAATGTCCAGCACCAGGAATGCAGAGCAACGTCAAGAACAGATGGATTCATTTTGTGAAGATTGAAGATGCAATGCGACACCACAGCCAAGCTGTCGCACCAGCAAAATCAGCTATGCAGAAATGCGAGGTGGCACACTTGCAGAGAAAGCAAAGGGTTCAAGGGTACCTGCACCTGGTGGGGGCTGTTTGGACAAGTATTGTGAAAAAGGTTGAAAATACAAAGTTCAGGATCACTACTAATATGCACCTTATCATACACCTGATACATACACAAACCTTTACCAGAGACAGCCTGACAGATAAACTGCTGCAACCAGTAGTGTTTCACTTCATTTGGTGCTTTACTTGTTTCTTGCTTGAATCTTTGTAGGAATATCTGCCATTTTCATCATTTAAAAATGTGGTTATTAAGTCCACAGCTGAAATATTTAACATTAGCATTGTGTGCTTAGGATTTCAAGTTAACTGAAAGTAATTCTGCTGTTTATTTTAAATGTTCATTTAAGCTGACCTAAGAGCTGCTGTGCAGCATGTTGTGCAGACAAGTCACAAGTGTGCAAGAGCAGAGAGGAGCACTACTTTAGAGATACTGTATGCATTTGTTTATCTGGTTATTTTCATTATTCATCTGACATGACAGCTAAATAACATCTGTATATGCTGTGACAAACTTAAAATATAAATTATACATAATTTAAATATTTAAATGTTAATCCAGCAGATTATTTTAGATCTGTTTGGATCCACACACAAGTATTCTCATATAAACTTTTCATGCTGGTCTTTAGACTGGAGAAAATACAGCTTGTAATAGTTTAAAGATGCTGTTAAAAAACAAAATAACAATGGGCTCATTTCATCCCATAAACTATGACACAATAACATTTTTATATAATGATGATGCCCAATTTTCTCATTATGATTGCATTGCTTTTGGGGTTTCCCTTATTCTTTGCACAGACGAGCAAATAAATGACATAGAGTGGAAAAAGTTAGCAGAACACAACAAAAGAAGAAAGGGAGAAAAAGCGATGGAGGAAAAGAGGCTAGAAGTTAAAGGCAGCAGGTCATTTCTTCATTGAAACCAGATGAGGGAAAAGAGGTGATGAAAGATTTGGGAAAAGAACCGTCAACCAATTAGCATTCTAAAACAAGCCTGTCTCCACCAATCAGATGCTTTCACCTGACAAACTTACTGAAGGGATCAGTTGGATGGTTTATTCATTGCTTTGGAGCAACTCTCAACTCAAACAGGTTGACTTGGTTTATTAGGCTCCACATATAAATTGCTAATTGATAGATGTTATCTCCAACACAACCACACAAATATGCATGATGTAAAGAATTATTAAAAAAATGTTTCCTTTTATTTGCATCACTGTTTTAGATTTTTTGGTGAATTTAGTCTCTTCTCATGCAGGACATGACTTCACAGTAAACAATAGGTGGAGTGCGTACATGTATGTGTGTTTGTGACCTGTGTGTGAAGAACTACTGTGTGATCTTGTCCTCCTCTTGCCTCAAAACAAATTCAAACCACATGTTTTTCAAACAATGAATTCAAGACCAGAATTGGGAAAGCACCTTACAGTCCCTCCCTCCCAGTCTTCCAAACACCACCCTTCTCCGTCTGTCTCCTCCACCTCTTTACCCCCATGTCCTACTTCATATCTCACACCACATCCATGCATTTCAGCTGACATATCTCAGACTTTCGCTTCTCATCTGTCAGGTTTCATTTCTTGCACTAGAGTAGTTTTTTGCCTTGCAACAGCATGAAGAAAGGTTAAGGTCAGTGTGAAGTGAATAGGCCCTTTCCGACTGTTAGAACGTTTTGTCGTTCCTTTAACATTTTAAGACCTAGACCCCTTTTTATCGTGCATTCCACATGTAGGAACAGGGTCTATGGATCTCCGTTCCTATAACGTTTTAAGACGTGGGCCCATTTTTTGTGCATTCCAGCACATAGGAATGGGGGTCTATAGATCTCTGTTCCTATAACCTTTTAAGACCTAGACCCGTTTTTTCGTGCATTCCAACATATAGGAACGGAGGTCTACGGATCTCTGTTCCTTTAAACGTTCAAGCACCTTCTCAGAAGCATGGTCTTTTCATGGTTCTATAGAACTACATCTGATGTAGGTGGTAGCTCTGCCTTTATCACCATAACATCTGATATGTTTACTCAAAAGACATACATACAATCAGCGCATTTTTAATAATAAACTTACACGATGTGATGTCTTTTGTCTGCAGTGCTGCGCTCTCCTTTCTTTATCGATTAAATGAAGAAATAGAATATCTCCTCTGCTCTATTCTTTTCCTCCTAGCTCTTTCTGTTTGCATTTCCAGGCTCTATGTAAGTCGCCTGATGTGATCGTCCATAATCAATAATCCTATCCAATAGTCATGTAGAGAGAGAACACAGTGGCTGCAATTTGCTCTGTAGCGGTGTTTTATGCTCTCATTATTTTTCGCGGATTTCTTTTAATTTGGAACGGCGCTGAGTACAGGTCACTGCATAGATGGCTGCATCACATCAGCCCATATCAAGGTCTGCACCTTATGCTCGAATGCAAAGTAAACCGGTTGGCCTGAGAAAGGATAGTTATTGAAATTATACCGTTCTTAGAACTGCATTACTCTGTCAGAAAGCGTCTAATGATGGGAAATTGAGTTCCCTGCCAAGTGTATGATGTGACCTATTGACCTATTGCCTCAATGAAATACAGTAAGAAAAGTGTTCTATCCTCACAATACATGAGGATGTGTAGCTAGATGGCCAACTAAAAAAGTAAAAATATTTATATATTTGTAACTTTTTATCCGTAACTGAAACATACATACAGAAAGAGTAACACATTACTAGCTAATACATGTCTCTTATTAGCATGTTAGCCTAGCTGAAGCATAACTTGTACATCACATTAGCATAGCAACGTAAACCACCAAATAATACTGTAATGGACTGGGTAATCGAAATTAACCTACATGTTCTATGTTCTTTGTTAAACATAGTTTAATGAATGAAAATGAAATGAATGAAAAATACTTTATTTATCCCTTTTCAGGGAAATTCAAATTATAGTAGCTTTTTTGTAACAATAATTCTAAGAAAAGAAAACAACAATTAAATGGTTTTGTTCTTGATGCTGATGGCTGCTGTACCTCTCAGTCCTGCATCGAACCTGAACAAGTCTCTCACTGAACACACTGTGTTGTTTGATCACTGTGTTATGGAGAGGGTGTGAAGAATCCTCCATCATCTTCATCAGCTTGTGCAGCATTCTCTT
>JBAMHX010000005.1:7758372-7771744 GCA_037177515.1 Pseudomugil tenellus
AAGAACTTTTTTTTTTGTTCTTGCGACCTCAAGAACAAGAACACATTTCTCGCTTCTCGTGGAGTATGTAACAAGCTATAGTCATCAGCCTGAAGCACTGGAGATTCATCTGCCCCGGAAGACTGCAGACACACTAATTCCCACCTGCTGCTGTTGAGTTCACAATGATTAGCAACATAAGCAGGCATGCAAAGAAACAGAGAGTGCAAAAGTCCTTAGAGAAAATAATCTGCTAAATCCATTTCAGGTTTGCAGTAGTAATGCAGGGAAATTTGCCCAGGCCTCCTCCTCTACTTCCTCCAGCTCTGCCTGGGGCCTCAGCAGCAGCTCAAAGGCAACCTGCAGTGAGCAGCAGGTCAGATAAAAAGCTCCCACCAAGCTTACTTTGCCTGATAGAAATCCAGAAAGAAGTGTGTGGGATTCATGTTATCAGGTGCCTGACCCAGCTTTGTTCCTGTCAATGTGACAGAGCAGTATGTCAACTACGAGCTGCTTTTGAATAGTTCTAATTCTATGTCAAAGTAATCTATCCCATTAAACCACTTGTGTTCAATATATTCTTCTTTTAGTCAAAGACAAAGTTAGGGGGAAAAAATAGGACAGATAAAACACTAAGACGTTTATCATTGTACAAGAACAGCATCATTCAAGGCAATGCAAGGCCAGTTTATTTGTAAAGCACTTTTCATGTACACAACAGTTCAAAGTGCTTTACATAAAACCATTAAAAGCATTACAGATGTTGAAACAGAAATAAAAAAGAATAAAAACAGAGCAAGAATCATAATAAAATGATAAATCAAATTAAAATCATTAAGAATAACGTAATTAAAAAGTTACCATGCAGATTTTATTTGTAGCTAGAAGAGAAAAGATAAGTTTTTAACCTGGATTTAAACATTTCTACATTTGATTAAAGTTTTACCTCTACTGGCAGTTTGTTCTACTCGTTTGCAGCATAACAGCTAAATGCTGCTTCTCCCTGTTTAGTCTGGACTCTGGTCTGGAATAGTTGACTCGAGTCTTTGGATCTGAGAGCTCTGATTGGTTTATATTCTCTGAACATATCACAGATGTATTCTGGTCCTAAACCGTTCTGGGATTTATAAACAACCAACAGGGTTTTAAATCTATCCTGTGACTGACTGAAGGCCAGTGTAAATATTTTAAACTGGTGTGATGTGTTCTGATCTTTTAGTTCTAGTTAAAGCTCTAGCAACAGCATTCTGGATGAGCTGCAGATGTTTTCGTGCTCTTTTTGGGAAGTCCTGTTAGAAGACTGTTACAGTAATCCAGTCTACTGGAGATTAAAGCATGGATGAGTTTCTCCTGGTCTTTCTGGGAGATTAAAGCTTTAATTTTGTTGATGTTTCTGATTTAGTAAAAAACATTTTTAGTCACAGCTTTGACGTGGCTGCTGAAAGTCAGATCTGAGTCTATCAGCACTCCAAGGTTACAGATTTGATTGGTAGTTTTAAGACCCGAGTCTCCAGGTGTTTACTCAGGCTGGCTCTCTTCTCTTTGCTACCAAACAGAATTAGTTCAGTTTTGTCTTCACTTAATTAAAGAAAATTTTCTCTCATCTAGGTGTTTATTTGCTCTAAACAGTGACACAGTAGATCTATTGGTCTGCAGTCGTCTGGTGACAGAGACACATAAAGTTGTGTATCGTCTGCATAACTGTGATAATTGATGTTTAAGTTCTGTAATATTTGACCCAAAGGGAGCATATACAAGTTGAACAGAAGAGGTCCAAGGACTGACCCCTGAGGTACTCCACAAGTCATGGCCACTCGCTCAGATTCATAGCTGCCAATCGTCACAAAATAACTCTGACCTTCTAAATAGGACCTGAACCAGTTAAGGACCTCTCCAGAAAGTCCAACAGTTCAGTATATATTCTTTTATAGCAATGGAAGTTATTCACGCCTTTAGACTATGTAGACAACAGATTCTCAATTGCAAACTTGAGCTACACTGATGCTTTGCTAACAACCTGTAGCACTGCATTGTAATGAGTAGGTTATTCTCTCTGCATCATTTTCTAACTTGCAGATTAATGAGCTACAGTTTTGTCATGCCTGGTAAGGACTTCACAATGGATAAAACCATTTAAAACCAGTTTAGAAGACTTGAAGCTAAAAACCTGTTATTGTTTTGCTTTTCTTTAAAAGTTGGTGATTTATTTTGAGAAACATGATTGTTTGTGTGAACATTTTTACTCTCTGCAACAAACCTCTCCCCCATTTTCTGGGTTACCATGGTGATAAACACCTCAAAGCGACCTAAGCATAGAGAACATGTGGTTATAGTCTCACAATGTATGTACTTGGGAACTTTGACTGAGATCCTCATGCTACCTTAGTTTTTAAAAATAAATGCCAAGGGCTTCTAACCAAGCATCCATATGCAATAAGCTGTGAAAGGCAATTCCGTGTATCAATCATGCTTGCAAACAACAGAAAATTTAATCTGTCACTGTCTTGGCTCCACATCACTTTACAAAATTCGGTTTTATTGCCAAGAATTGTGACTGGATTTGATGAGCTTAAACACCCACTCAAAGAAAAGAAAATGACTTGCTGGTCACACGGAGCCAAACTAACTGATGACGTCCCTACAGAAACTAAAACATTGTCATCAGAGACTTTGAAGAAAAACATCTAAGTTCACACAGTGCAATGAGGGCTCATTATTTATTATGTCGTTAAATAAACATTGATTTGATGACAGTTTTGTGTAACAGTATGTATTAAGTGCTAATGTGCTAAGATAGTAATGCGTGCATTGTGCGCTGTGCATGTTCCCAGCCCTTCAGCACCTGCAGAGGGAGTGACCTCGTGTCCATCAGTAGAGCTGCTCCACCAGTCTAAACACTCCAAGATAAATGCATTAGCTAATCAGGACTGTGATCACACACCAGCGTTGTTACAACCCACATCAACACACACAGTGCTCTTGATTAATCATTTTAGCTGGCTTTTAGGGATGGTCGTATACTTCTGCTATAGTAATAGGAGTTACTCAGAGAAGATCATTTCATCTTTTTTCGTTGGAGGCAGTAATTCTATGATGGGGTTTATAAGACTGGATGTCCCAACATTAATAAAAATATAGTATGAATGCTAAATTTTAATTCAGAATCTTAGCTTTCTTGTTTAATTTGTAAAGACTGGCAGTGAAACAAGAATTAAAAACTCCATTTTCTTTTCAGACGTGTGTGTGATGTTCAGGATTGTTCATGGAGTTGGACCCTCTCCCCTTTAAGCATGCCTGATCTCACCAGACAGTGGCAGAACTGTAAAAATGGGGGCTTGAGCATCCTCAAGGGTATATTGGAAACCAAACTTTAGAAGAACAAGTGTGGTGTGTATGCAACAATTAATCGAAGCTGAGACAATCTGCATTTTCAGTAAAAATGGTGGGGATGTGGAATTCCCTTCCCACAGATATCAGAGGATCTGGCAGACTCTGGCAGTTCTGACGTAAACTGGCTTAAATCAGTGCAAGACTGCACCCATGATTAGCTTAATATTATGTTCTGGGCTTGACCCCTTAACAAGCTTTTATTTTGGGTAAAGTAAGGTATTTTAATGCTATTTATAGCCATGCTTTGTAAAGATTTTTATGGTGTGTTATTTATATTTTATTGTTACTGTTTCACTTACATAGATTGTGAATGTATTTTTTCCTAATTTATTGGCCCTTGTTTTTATGCAATGTCATGTTTGTATTTACTGTTGTTTATACTAGCCCAGGGACTGCAGATGCAAATTAGTTTTTAGCTCTGGCGCAATTATTGAATTGTGCACTGTCTCTGTCACATTAAAGTAAAATAAAGTATGAAAAATAATATGTTATTTAAGCTTATTTTATGATGAGCTAATATTTTTCCTTCTTTTACCAGAATGGGTTTTTTTTGTTTGTTTTTTTTTGTTTTTTTTTAGCAATTTTAACAAGGACGACAGCATAAACTGGGCTTCCAGGTGTTTGGGCTTTGTTGGATACACATAGTAGCAATGCTAGGAAACCACTGAAATACAAACTTATATAAGAAAAAAAGTAGGATTTGTCATGATCTTAAACTCAAATACTTTCAACCCTTCACTCTAAAAGAAGTAAGAAGTTTCCATGATTTATCTTCTTCCCTCAGTGGACGCTTGAAGTGCCAGAAGTTCCAGATAGTTTTAATAATAACTTAAATCTCTTTTATGAAACATTCATTTATGAATATCTCTGCCATCATGCAGCTCAACTTAATATCTTACATAGGGAGTCAATATCTAAAATTGAAAAAATTCCACCAGAAGTACATAAGGATGCAAAAGCAGTGATTAAATTCAAGCAACTGATCGAATGATGCATCAAATTAATGTAAAGTCAGATCATCTGTAATACAAAATAAGTTTTTCTTTGTTTTTTCAAATCAGTCCAGACTTTAAAAACAACTTTAAGTTGCATTTAATTTTAGATTTTGCCACACACTTGGTTCGTAAAACAGGCAAGTTATTAAAACATTATATTCAACAATCAAAATTCCACATGAAAAGATATTTCTGGATAGGAAATTATAGATGAAGCTTAAATAGTCCCATCCGCTCTGGTTCATTCTATTAGATTGGAGAGGAGGGAAAAGAGGGAAAACTAAAAAAAAAATTGTGTTCTTTTCTAAAGATAGTTTTGGAAACTATGAAGTTTCATTTCATCATGGACTCACTCTGGGTTGTCATGGAGCTACTTGGGTGAAAAAAGATACTGAAACTAAAAAAAAGACAGAAATTCCTTAAACTCTCACATGATTGAAGTCTGACACAATATCAGCTTCCAAATGTTGACATGAAAAAGCTTTAACAACACTAATATATGCATTCCTCTCTAACAGACTACTCATGTCACCTTCAGCTTTGCTGGTGGAACCACTTTTTACTGCACAATGTCACAATCATAATACGTGTAAATTGAATCCTTCATGTGTGTTTAGTTTGCATGTGTGCGCCTGTCTTCAAATATGCACTGTGACCACCGTGAAAATAAAAGCAATCAGACATGAACTTTCATGTTCGCTCTTAAGCAGTGAGAGTGTCTGAAACGTCAGCAGCTGAAAACTTCATACTAACCTTTTGTCTAAAGAGCTCAATTCTTTAACGGGAAAATGAAGAGAGGAACGTTATTGTTCCATCTTATCTCCAGAAATACCGAAAGCTGTAATCTGCATGATTTCTCATTACACATCACTCACTAAATGCGTCACAGTTAAAAGTAATTCTTTACCAATAATCCTCCTTTAGTCTTGTCACTCAGGTGTCTGAAACGTGAAAGAGTGTTTTTAAACTCCACCCAAGCATGAATCTTTCCTGTTTTTAGAAAAAGAAAAGAAAACATCAACATTTACATGAAGATAAGCCAGCAGTACCCAGCTGTCGATTTAATACTTTCGACAGAGCTTCATTTTTTCTGCTGCAGCTTTATCCTGCCACTTATGAAAATAACTTCTCAAAAACTTGTGGAACAAGTCGAAATATGAGCTTTGTTTTTTTGTGACTGCTTTATTTAACTTTTACCCACATGGTAAACATAAGGGTCGAGAAATATGGTTGTTAAAATGAATGGATTGATGCTTAACAGCAGACACAAGCAGTGCATACTAACACACGAGCTGTTCATCAAAGCACAGTCAACTCACCCATGGTCATTCCACGTCCACTTCAAGCCAACCTCTCACCATTCGACCTGTGCATCTTTGCCAAAGGGTGACACACTGTTGGCTTGTTGAAAGTCTGCACGCAAGCTTGTCTTCAAAGCCTCTGCATTGGTTGTATTCCCATAATCTTTTTCTCTAAGTATGAGGCACACAAATGGAGACCAGTGAGGAACCATAAATCAGCTTTCAGTCTCACTGACATTTTCCCAGAAGTGCATAGCTCAGAAGTGGGTTGAAACAAACTTAGGTGTGTAACTGTATCAAAGAAGGTCGCTCTTATCCATCACAACTGCGTCTAAAGCAGTTTTAAAGTCTGTTTGCACAACCAACAATGCATGCAATCTCTGTCTCTAATGACACACGAAAGAGATTTTATTAATTAAATATGGACTTTTTTATTGCAAAAACCTCTAACCTTTTTCTTTTTTTAACTACAAAGCTGGTAACAAAGCCCTTCAAGGATTAGAAAATGTAATCTAATTTAGATTTTCCGTGTTAATAACTAATGCTTTTATGCTCAACACTGATCTTTATCCACAAGAGGAACACAGAACAGAGCGTTCATTCATTGGTCAATCCCGTCTTCCATTCATTCCTCTCCTCACAAAGACAATAGACTGTTGTTGTTGTGTTTATGGTCCCCGTTTGTGGGTCTTTCTCCCAGGCCTAGTGTTCTGTAGACTTGGGAAGCCTGTTCAGTCTAATAAAGTTTAACAGGGCCTGCTTCAGTCCCACAGGACCCTGAGCACTCTGCGCGACAGCAGAGCAATGCTGACTTTCATTATCTCAAACTCCTGTGACCTAATTAAATCCCATCTAATCAGCACTCAGTTCTCCACTGTGTGGTTTTTATTTCAGAAATGTGGTAAGCTGATTGACAGTGATGATTTAAGCTCTGAGAAGTTTAAGTTCTGACTCAAAACAATTACATAAATGTGAAGTGATTGCTCAATTATACCACATAGATTCTGTCACAGATGGAAAGAGTTTCACTTTAAATGAATTTTTTCATCACACGAGGGTTCAACAGTGTGATTGCTGGAAAAGTAAGTTAGATCCAGATATGTGCACACGCACATACACACACACACACACACACACACACACACACACACACGCACACACGCACACACATATGTGTATCACTGAGGTAACAGATTCATTAATGAGACCAACCTGAGTTCACGATGGAAGCCGTCCACCCTTGTCAGCAGTGAAGTAGTGCAGTTGCCATGGCGCTGACACATGTAATCAGAGTAAAGAGAGAATTTCAGTAATGTATATATCATCATGTCATCATCCTCCTTTGTGTATGAGCCTCCGAATACGCCCCATATGACTGTATAAACACTACACAGTGCCCCATGATGTTGTAAAATACATAGCTCTTTGTCTGCAGGTCCCATTCACGCCCTGGCTTTATGTTTTCTTTCTGATACAACATTTTTTTCTCCCTTTCTGCCATCAAACGTTTATGTTTGGTGTCTGTTCATCTGTTTAAAACATGGAACATCTTCTGAGGTCATGTGGAGCAAACTCGAAGATATGTGTTGATGTTGAACTACTGTGTTGGGAAGAGGGATTTGTGTATCCATATAGTTATATTCCCGAACGCAGAGTGTCGGGGATATAATGATTTCATCACAAATCCCGCTGCCGCATCCACCGGACATCCTTCGTGTGAGCGTGATTACTCAAACAGTTTTCACACTTGTATTTTGATACTTGGTGTACCTATTTAGGTCCCCAAAGGGATGATCTGTATTGAATTTCACCATTATCGGATTTATAATTTCCTCACCAGGGGGCATTTTATTCACAAAAAAATCAGATTTTTGGCTATATCTCTGGAACTATTTCTCTCACTGACATCAAATAAAAGGTCATGACCTCAGGATGCATCCTGTCCTGACATCATACTGGGTTGGTTCAAAGTTTAAACACCAGTTGGAGCTTTGTGACTGAACATGTGCATCTTTATATTATTTTATTCGAGGATTGGGGAATTGGAGGTTTGGGGACGTGAAATTTAAGATTTGATCCACCCTGATCCTGAATTTAATGGCTGCAGAACTTTGTAAAAGGAAAGTTGATCCACTCACGTCTGTTTCATGATATAACTCATGTTTTCTGTTGGTAAAAATGTCTGACCTTCCGGAAAGCCAGAATGATTCTTCTACCATCAAGCCATGCTGTTTGCACTAGATGTAACATGAGACTAAACGTTGTGCTGCTGAAAGGCACAATATCCATCCATCCATCTATTTTCTGTTCCTGCTTAATTTAATTCATGGTCATAGGGGGCCGCAGCTTTTTCTCATTATGAGTGAAGTGCCAGTGTTTGTGGAGGAATGGTTAAAGCTACACAACATAAGATCACCTTAAATAAACACCTGTCCATAAAATATAACTATTTATTTCAATGGCTGTTTAATTTGAAAAATTTTACTTATTTTTCCTTTTTAAACCAGAATACTATTAGTTTTAATAATCAGTTAATTATTACTTTGCAAATATGCCTTCCATTTCCCGATCTCTGCTCCTTCCTCATTTCTCACACGTGATATGTTTTGTTGTAAAGTAAATATAAGTTTATGCAATTTGCAAGCAATTTTTTTTGTGTGTTTACATAGTGGGCACATTTTTGCCATTTTAATTGCATACTTTAACCCAATTATCCCCCAGGATAACTGTACAGAATGATTAATAATAGATTGAGTAAATCATAGTCATATGGATTAATTTCTCCAAACATCTGATGAAGCAGGGATACTTGCCAATGAACTACATTTGGACTAAAACCCAAGTGTTCAAACCACCATTATTATCTCTAATCACGAATATGTCCAGAGCAGAAATTATGTTTCTTCTAAATTGTGATCCAAAGGAAATTCGTGAGAAAACAGAAACATAATACATTGCCACAGATGTCAAAACAAACAAAAAACTTGACATATCAGCATCTCATCCTGACACACATCTTTTTAGAGAACAAAAGACATTCAAAGCTGCACACACACACACAGACATTGAGTGACAGGGAGAGTGGGTGAGTGGGGGTTACAGAAACATGGAGAAAAGAAAAGTGTCTTTGAAAGTAAACAAAGACAGAGTGATCAGGACCAGATTGGTGCAGATCAAACAGTAGTGTTGAAGTAGGAGGAGGGAGGCCTCTGATGGAGACATCAAACAGAACTAATGTAAACCACATATCAGCCTGACATCATGCACACACACACACACACGCATGCAGGCAATAATAATACTGTAGATAGACACAAAGCCGGATAACATATTCATTCAGAAAAATTTAATGCACACTTATTAATATGTAGAAGACAGCGATTAAGCCCTGCACATGCAAACCCTGTTGCACACGCACAAACACTGACATCAGGAAACAAATGTCTAAATAATATTGTAAGTATTAGTCTTTTTATCCAGAGAGTTAAAATTATGGCACATAGAAAAAAATCCAACGATATGCAGAGATAGAAAATAACAAGAAAGTGTAAAACTATATAAACATGATGAGGATTTTTGACCAGGAGTTTGCTATGATTGGAAATAAATTACAAATGAATTTAAAAAAAACATAACTGCTGGAAAAGATGGAATATGGTTGGACGTGAATGCAGTTTTAAACTCTTGCGTGAGTTTTCTTTGCGTGCAATATTCAGCTGCAGAGCCGTGATGGCTGATGACTGACGGAAGAGAGATGAAGAAATGTGTACAACACTGACTTGGCTCCTGTCGAGTGTCTGTGTGTGAGACTGACAGGTCACTGGAAGGTCGGAGGCAGGAAAAGCAAGTGGAAAGAGCAAAAGGAGAAAGATAAAGATGTAAGCACAGCCTAACTTTGTTCTGGACTCTTTATCACTCCCAGCCAACATTCCTGGCACTTCCAATACATATTAAAAACATGATAGAAGTAAGAAAAGATTAAATATAAAAAGAAATTAAGCTTTTTTTTATATCACGTAGCTGCATGAAATGAAAGATAATTTATAATATTTCGAGGAAGACAGAAATAGGTGGATGATGTTTTCCATCACATGTGTCAAATGCTAATTAATGGGATAAAATCCACTTCATTTAAACAATGGCCACTATTAACAGCTTCATTGATGAAGAGTCAAAGAATTCAAGTCAAAAAATTTAGTACCACAGAAACCACATTAGGAAATTTTCTTGGCTACATCAGCACAGTGTCTTTACTTGAATTGCCTTTAGTTAATCTTGTATGAATGACTTGCACAAGAAGACTCTCTGGATTAGTCATTTGACTTTTAGGGTAAAACATAAAGCATTTGGAAGTGAAAATAGCCTTGAGCATGTGTTCAATCACTTAGTCATGTCAGACCTATATTTCCAGGTCAGGTTAGGTTGGGTCAGGAGCTGACTTGGAGGCATTTGCAGGTAAAGGGTCAGCTAATGTATTTTACATGTGGTTTCCGACTACCTCACCCATTTTAGCGTAAGGAATCATCTCTTATATATATTTTTTTAAAATGACCTTGAATAAAAACTAACAGATGACCTAAACTATGTTATGATTTATTTATCAAAATCTAAGCCAAATAATGTGAGAAAAGAGGTGCTCCATGCATGTATGGGCTGAAAAACCTACAGCATTTAATTTACACATATACATATATATTCATATATGCGTCTGTTTATGTGTCTGCATATTTTTCAAAGGGTCAAGTGATGGGCCTTTCCCCTGACAGAAATTGGGTCATGTAACGATACCAAACATGGCAAGAAATCCACAACAGAATTACTTGGACATAATAAAATAAAGGTGTAGTCATCAAAAGCAAAATAAAATAATTACCGTACCTCAAGCTGTTACAGATATATTTGGTTTTACAAACTATTTAAAGATGGAGTATACTTAGTTTTTAACATACTGCTTCTATTTTGGTTTTTTACACTTAAATTTGTGTAAATATAGAATAATAAGGTTTAAAATGTTTCTAGTAATATTTATATTTTTTATGTAACTTTAACATCTGCCAGGAACCAGGTGATTTCTCATGATTTCCTGATGTGTAAAATCATGAAATTTGAAGAAGGTTGCTTTCTTTGTCTTCTGATTTTACAAGGTAACGACAGGCATGAACAGGGCGGAGACTCAGATCATCCACTTTGGCCTGTAGACATGTGTCCCTGCAGCAACACAGCTGATGAAAATGACTGGGTCTTTAATAGACTTGTGCAGAAGTTGCTGGAGACACTTTTCATTTAAATCATGTGTTGCAGTAAAGAAACATTCAATTGCTCACTGTTTTGTTTTGTGTTATAAGCAGAAGCGGGTCATTATTTTGCTGAAACTTCCTTTCTGACTCCACTCTCTCCACTCATGTTTCATATATGAAACATGACTCCACGTGAGGACATAAGCTGTGATGACACCTTGAACCTGTTGTATAAAAAATAACAAAGCAGAAAGTAGTTTTTTTGTGAGACTATTTTTCATTTTAATTATGTAATGAAGTTTAAATGTATGATGGAAATACATTTTGCTTTTTTATAACAGAGCAGTCCAGTATTTATTCAAATGTGACTTTTCCCAGAAAAGAGAGTGATATTTACTGAATTATCAGACACACACTCTCCCTACATTCTGTGCTGCTGTGCCAGAAGATATTGTTAACCTCTGAAGTGGAGTCAGGGCAAGTGATATCCAATCTGCTCTTTTTTTCTCAGGCTACTCATCTCACTTCAGTTTTTCTTGCCGTCTTTCCTTATTTTCTATGTCTCTATTCATTAAAGCTATTGAACAGTGACCTAATTAATTTGCTAAACAATTAGGGGGTGTGCTGTATGTGTGTACTCATGCATGATTAATCTATGTTTATTTGTGTTCACATGAATGAGACTGTTAACATAACCTGTGTTTATATGTGCATTTTGAAGTTTATGACTGTGTAATGATATTGATGTCACCTGCCCTGTTATGGATGAAGAACACCGAGACAGATAAGAAGCTCGTAAATTACTCAGAAAAAAATGAGTACATAATGTGTGGTGCAACACATTTTATACATTGTATTTTTGTATCAAACTGCACTGATTTAAGCTGAGCTTCAGTGGCATCGTGTAAATGATCTGGCACCCTTCGAACATGAATAAAAGCGTATCAGGTATCAATACCAACACTTCAGCCCTGAGACATGATTTCAAAATAGGTAAACATCAGAAAGACTAGGGGTATATTCCTGAATGCATCCAATCCTCCTATTCTCCAATCCTCGAATAGACACAACACAATAATATAAAGCCGCACGTGCTCAGTCACAAAGCTCCACCTGGTGTTGAAACTTTGGACCAGCCCGATATGACATCAGGACAGGATGCCCGAGGTCATCACCTTTCATTTGCACTCGATTTGAGGTCAATGAGACAAATACTTCCAGAAATATAGCTAAAAAAAAAATCAGATTTTCTGTGTATAAAGCACCACCTGATGGGGAAACCATAAATCCAATAATCATAAAATTCGAAACAAATTGTCCTCTTGGGGAACCAAACAGGTATGCTGAGTATCAAAATCCTATTGTGAAAATTGTTCAAGTTATGAAGGACACATGGAGAATATCTGGAGGCGGATGCGGCGGTCGGGATGAAACATCTTCAACACTCGCGTTTCGTGGATATAATAATTACAGAGGTAGGGACTTGATGTGTTCATGTAAACATGAAAGTAAATATTTTCTACGTTGCAATCTTTACATTATAATATTTGACAGCAATTACTTTTTATCAGCACCTGCACTGTGTGAATGTGTTTGGTAAGTTAATACTTTTTTCAAAGAAAAACCTTCAACAAAAAAATCTGATTTCAGATTAATTTTACTTAGAAAACAGGTGTTATTCATATTTGTTCACTAGACTTATTGTTGTCATTACAAATTAGATTTATTGAACTTCAGTAAGTTTTGGGGGAAATGTTGGTAATGAGGAATAAAAGAGCTACAACAAGAAAGATGGAAAAAAATAAGGAATTTACTTTATTCTCCTCTAACAATGTGTGCTTTTCAGGCATCGGTGTCTGAAATTCTAAGAATAGGCGGAAAGTCCAGAGAACCTTTTTAAAGTGCATGAAAAACTGGAGTGTCTTCTTTTAAGTAAAAGCTTGTAAATAAAAGGAAGGTATGAGGTTGAGTGGTTCATGTTGGAGAGCTCACATCTCAGGAGGTTCAATTTTAAAGTGAGCTCTTAACGTTTCATTGTAAGATATTAGTTTCTCAACTGTATGTGTTGCAGTAAAGTCAAATGGAACATTTTACATGTTTTTTCTTCATCATACAGAGATTATTGTCTAGAACAGACAAACTGAAAACATGAAGCCTGTGATTGTTGCTGTTTTTATCTTGTTGCTTTGCTCCCAAAGTGATAAAATCAGTAAACACACTTCCTGTTTTCTATAATGTTTGAGACTGTAGAACACTATGGATGAATGTTTTGTTATATTGATTGCTTTTATAAAATCTGTGATTAATATGTCACGGTTATTCTTCTTCTTCCGGCTCTCGAGCAGAGCAGACGCTTCTACCCTCTCTCTCCCCCTGTGTGTTTATCAGCGCTGTCTGTCCGCGTGTTACTACTTCTTCAAGAGAACTTCTCTGCTTGCTTTCTTCACTTAACATGGATCTGATCAGCTGG
>JBAMHX010000005.1:7785809-7806574 GCA_037177515.1 Pseudomugil tenellus
AAGTACGGGCAACTGAGGCAACATGGACCTTGAAATTCAGCTGGTCATCCATTGTAACTCCAAGATTTCGGGCAGCTAATGTAGGCACAAGTGTTATTGAGTCAAAGTTCACACTTATCCTTTTGTCCTTTAATATCGTAATGATTGCAACTTCCAGTATAAATACATTTTAAAAGACTGATATATTTGCTCAATCAACAGACAGCCAGTTCACATGAGCTATATTATATTTATACATATGAACAAAATTGTACATAATTGTAGAGTATGTAGCATCTGTGCTATGTCACTCGCCATAATCAGGCAGACTGTGTTTGTCTTAAAGTGAGAACAATTTGCAGTTTGAAACTGAAGTCGAAGTGGATTGAAACTGACAGGGAATATTGACATTTTTAAAAAGGAGCAAGTTTATAGTTGAGCCAAGCTAACAATCCCCAATCAACCTTGGCCTGAGGTAGAGTGTGTTCAAGGTTTTGACAGGTATTAGGTGTTTTTTGTGTGTGTGAAAATTTCATTAAACGTGAGACAGCTGTAAGATTAATAACCCAGCAGTTTTTCTTCTTAACTTATTTATGTTTCTCAAGCCACAGAAAAATAAAATAAACACCAAGTCATACATCTTAAACAAACTCTCCAACTCCTCTTTAAATCTTTTTTATTTATTTATTTTTTCCACACTCAGGCCACACTCTCCCCTCCCTTCATACCTGTGTCAGTGAACTCAACCTACTTCTGCCTCTTCTTCTTCAGCCTTTCTACCAATCAACACTTGCGTAAGGTCTTAGGAACATCTCTGACTAATGATTAACTCACGATCAAGTAAAGGCGAAAAGTTGAACCCGACCTCAAGATGCTTAGAGGGGGAAATGAGAATGTGAGTAGGCGCATAACCTCACAGCAGACCCCTTCAGCTTTCACTGTAGTGTCTTCTGCACAGTAGGTGAGGGAGCACACACACACACACACATATTCACATTCCAATGATCAAACACACTCCAGTACATACAAGCATTCCAACAACGAGATTAAAGAATCCTGCCAATGCCAGCAAACTTCTGAACATGACATGAAGATGTACAATATATGACTGGATGTAGGTTGGAGCATAACAGCTGCTATTGGAGCTGCTGTGGCTGACATGCAGGGTTATATGAGGATAAATGAGGGTTAATTAAAAAATACAATCCTTTCTGTAATATCCGTGATACACCTGATGAATTTACACTCTTGGCAGATGTTGATCCTTTGCTCATGTTACAGCAGCATGCCTCTAATAGTAAGAGTCCATTGAAGAAACTGGCTTACCTGCAGTTCATACCTGTCATCCCCTGATAAAAATCTAAACCTCCACGTAGAGAAAATGGAACAAAGGAGGCTTTGACAAATTATTTTAAATGTGGAAGTAAAAAAACCACTGGATTTATTACCTTTAGGTTAATCATCACCTTACATAGAAAATGCTGCTTGTATTGATCAGCTGAAAGATATTGTGGCCACAGACATTCTCAGATAAGACTTTAAGACAGGGTCTGTGTTCTGGCTGCACGGTGGTGAGGTGGTTAGCACTGGTTGCATCCCCAGTAGGTTGCTGGTTTGATCCCCGGCTCGGACAGTGGCCTATCTGTTTGGAGTTTTCATGTTCTCCTCGTGTTAGTGTGGGTTCTCACCGGGTTCTCTGGGTTCCTCCCACTATCAAAGACATGCACCATAAGCTGTTTGGAGACTATAAATTGCCCTTGTGTCCAGAGTGTACCCCGCCTCTTGCCCTGTGTAGCTGGGACTCCAGCCCCCCTGCGACCCCGTTCGGGAATAAGCGGTAGAAGATGTATGGATGGGTCTGCGTTCCTTCTTATTACTAGTCATTTGGAAAGTCAGCTCTATATTTATACCATCTCCAGGTTTACTACAGAGCAATGTGCTGTCATGTTTTGGCTCCTCGGGAGCAACTGTAAGGTGTTTGCTCAAGACCAGTTCTGAGGTTTTTACACTGGCTGCCTGTCCGTCAGAGAATAGCCTTTAAAGTTCTGTTACTGGTTAATAAAGCTCTGAATGGTTTAAGTCCAAAATACATCAGAAACCTCTTGACCTAGTATGAACCTAGCAGACCTCTCAGGTCATCTGCATCTGGTCTTTTATCAATTGTCAGAACAAGACATGGAGAAGCTTTTTTTTAGCTCCTATGATCCACATGTCTGGAAAAAACTCATAGAAAGCCTCAGATCCGCTGAAACACTATTTAAATTCAGGTTAAAGACCCTCCCGGGGTGTAAATTAGCCTGAAGCTAACTCTGGTACAATGCATCAAATGGCAACATTTATATAAAAAATTGTACAAGTTACATTATTTACTTTAAGTAAGGACAGGTGCCTTCTTAAAGTAAATAAAGAAAGATCTGTTCTCAGCTGCATTTAAATAAAGGTTGTAATATGAAATTGATTATTATTTTAACCATTTTTAATTGCCATTTTCTTTTAATTTAATTACTTGTTTTGATTTGAAATCCTGCTTGTGTTTAATTTTTCTGTAAAGAACTTTGAATCAGTCTGTTATTGAATTTGCTATACCAATAAATTTGCCTTGCCTTGCTATTGTTAAAATTTTTGTTTTTTAAATGTATTTAAACGTTGGCATTTTGGGGGTCAAGAAAGACCCAACACACCCTTACGTGGTAAAAAAACAGTTTTTGTTTTTTTATTATGTAGAAGTAAACTTGTTGCTCCTCTATTGCACAAAATTTTTTTAAAAAAAGTCTCTTCAAATGCCTGATACTCCCCTTGAAAGCATAGAAACCACACCCACCAACGCATGTAAGCTTGTTATCTGATGTAGAATAACTAGTTTCAGACTTTTTGACTTTACAGAGCTTCTGAGAAAATATGGCACTGATTGAACGGATTTGTGCTTTGGAGAGTGAAAGTAACACCGGACTTTATTCTTCTCCTGTTGATCCTCATCTGGACAGACAGCAGCTCAAAAAGTTGCAGTAGCAGTGCAACTTGAAGCAGTATTTCCGGCAGTCACCACAATCTGCCACGAGCCAGAGTCTGCAGAGCTGTTGCTACAGGCCAGCTTGAAAACACAAGCAGCACACACTGATCCGGTTCAGGACCACCTTGTTCTTCCACTACTGAGCAGCCGAGGGGAGTCCAGAGGAGAAAAGGCTTCCACCTGAATGCTCTATGGCATAGCTGCTTTTTGAATCTGCATCGCTTGTCATCGCTGCTAAACTGATGTCGGTCACTCGACATTTTAAGCCAAAGTCTCTGCCCCCTGATGCCGCCCAGACCTCAGGCACAACGTCTACAGTTCCAGGCATTTTTTCCAAATTTGGTGTATGAAAACAGTAGGAAATGTACTTACACATTAATTTAATTCTGTGGGGAGATGAGTACTTTGAAAGACGTTGAACCACTTCTAAATATTGCCAAATATCTCTAAAATTACAAGTGTCTATATTAGGACAAATAATTCTTTCAAACGTTACATTTTATGGGCTTTAAATTTCTAATAGGATAATGCTCCCAGGGATTGGCTCCAGCCCCCCCGCGACCCCATTCGGGAATAAGCGGTAGAAAATGGACGGATGGATAATACTCCCATTCTGACTTTATTTTCTAACTGCGAGAGTTTAACGAGATTGCACATTTTTCCCTCACTTTTTCCACGATGATCCATAAATAAAAATAATACTTTCTAAGACAGAAGCTGTGGATCATATTAACTCTGACCCAGTGTTGTTGCCGACCCCTAGACTTGAGACATGTCTGCTATCCAGCATAGATATGTGTGGTTTTCAGCTGGGGCCCAGATGTGGCAGAGAAAGTCAGTATCTAGCATTAGTAAATCACATTGACAGAGGTGGAGATATGTAAACTAGAGAACCAGACAGGTAGTTCGAACAGTTAAGATTTTGACTGTGAATAGGTTGCAACTCGATATCAGGACACTTTCAGGAGCGGGCTGCAGGGTGAAACTGCTCCAGCTGCTGCTATAATAACAGTAAACTTAAAACTCCCTTGTGACACTCAGCCAGGTTGTTGAGAAGCCCTAGGGAGAAGTTTCATAAAGTTTGTGGGTTGTTGCTTTGTGGACCACAGACAGGCATGAATCTCCTGTCTGCTGTTATTGAGTAGCCCAGAGTTGTGCCAGGATCACTGAGAAGGGTTGATAGAGATCCTAAGTTATAGCTGTGAAGAGCTGTTCTCCTGCAGTCACAGTTTTATGGGGTTACCAGCTGAGTGCAATATACCTGGACACACGCTCACACACAGATGTATCTAACCTGAAGGCTTGTGGGGCACCCTCTGTGATTCGATCCAGGTGATTAACAGACTAATTATCTTTCTCGTTTTTCCCACTAAAACACATATACAGTCACACAAATTCCTTATCGTCCTTTGCTTGACCCTTTCAGTTTGGTTAACATACTTTTTCCTGCTTTTACCCTTCTCCACATGCACACACACACATACATACCCCGCCTGCTCTTTTGTCTAAATCCTTACATTCCTCTGCATAGAATATAGAACTAATTACATTGTTTTAACTAAGAACAAGAACCACACAGCTAACTTTAGAATCTGTGGCACCAGCCGCTCAATAGATTCACATAACTGGAATAGTGTGCTGACTTCCTGCTTTGAAAAAAAGGATGTTTGAGAGATCATGATGACTATTGGCAAGACTGGTCACCGCTGGATGACACTTCTTCATAGTGACATGGAAAAACAATGCTATAGGGTTTAGCCTCCACACAACTGCTGTCAACTAAGCTCAGAAAAAAAGATGAAATGAAGTGAAAAAGAAAGAAAAATGGGGAGAAAGTTTGAGACCGGGTCAACTTTGAACACCCTTGTCAGATGTTATTAGTCCACCAGTTTCCTGACTGTAGTCTCTGCCACAAACAGCTAGTCTGACACACAAAACAATGCACACAGGGCTTGTTCGTCCTTGGGCACATTTGAAGGCATGTCAAACAGAAAGCCATAACATGACAAAAGAATATGTGTTACAGGTTGTCAGTGTATTGTAGAGGAATTTTTCACTCTACTCCAAGCCAACAGTATAAAAATAACATATCTTTTTGTCGCTTTTATTGAGTTTTCAGAGATAGACTTACAATATATTTCAGTTAGAAGTAGCCAGTCTGAGTATCTCAATCAAGCCCAATACTATTCTCAGTATACATAGTGTGTCTCATGACATACTCATGACCACATGGTGTCAATTTTACACACTGGGTATTATTCTTTTGTCACATTTGCCTCAGGGCTTGAAATGATGTCACACTCCAGTTAACAATGTTCCCCTTGGAAGTTTGAAATCCAATAGGATTTGAACATAGTTTTTCTAACGGACGGGGCCAAATATTATAGGTTATACAAGATGATAAGAAAGCATTACAAACTACTTAGTGCATGCGAACACTGTAGGAATGTATTTAGCAATGTGTGTGACTGATTTAATTAGATAAAGTGACAGCCGTACAAATAAGCAGTTTATTATTCCACCTATCGCCACTTTTTATGTAAAGAGCAGCCTTGTTGTTTTTTTAAGTTGGGGAGGTTCCCCAGACTTATAAGTGAGATTCTTATATCGAAACTCTTCCAGGTTATTTTCTTTTGAACCCAGACTATGTTCACCTTCACTGCTTCACCGGAATATATGTGCTACTACAAGGATGCAATCCCATAGAAGGGATACATTTTAAATCATTGGACATTTCTAAAAAGTGCCGAAAACACAGCTGTCTCAATCAGTGAAAATGATGCAATCCCTTTCATACACAAAGTCAATTCATTGTTCTCAACATAAAGACAGAACATGCATAAAGAAATACGAACAGTGCCAAAACAATTAAAAATCATGTTAAAATATATACAGTATATGAGATCATATGAAATAACTAAATTAAAACGAAAAAAGAAAAGAAAAACAAAGATACACACTCAAAGATACACATTTTAAATCACCGACTCTTGATAATATGGAGGTTTGTGGCCGCCATGCTACAGAACTTAACTTATGACAAAGAAATTTAAATTGAAATAAATCTAGAAATAGCTAGACACAGCAATAAATGTACATAGAAATTGATGTTTAGTTGACTGAATAGGTAAAAAGAATATCTTTGTTGATGGATACATGGCAAAAGACACACAAAAGTAAAGTTCAAATAAACAAATATACACATAGATGATGGAAAACATTTATTATTCATAATTATGGCAATTTTTTGGTCCTTAAACAAAACGTAGTTATAAAACAGATGGTAGTATCCATCCAAAACTAGGATGTCATCATATTAATTTCACTGGCAAAGTGCTTTGAAGAATGATCACATTATATTATTATTGTTCTGAATTACTTAATTTTCTAGACATCAAAGTAATGTAAAGTAAAATATCAGAGAGGATCTCTCTTAGTACCAATGGTCCTTAATTAGATGATCTTATTTTAAAATACAAAAATATCAGCAGCCAATATGTTATTAACAATAACCAACTATTTTATAGAGCTTTTCTAATTTAGGATTGTCTTAGTTTTGATTAATTGACATTTTCACATAGCTTTTCGCTACCCTCTAGTTGCTAACAGTAATACTTTTAGCCATGTGACTGATGTTATTATCTTTGTTTAGTTAGCTTAGCTTATCTAAGCTCTGGATCTAAAAGAAAGTCTTTGCTTATGCCATAAAACTCACTCATATTGATTACTTCTAACATGTTTGAATCTTTTTTTTTTTTTAGAAGCTACACATGGAACACACATGCTGTTTTTCTGAACTTAAATAAATATACAAGAAACCGGTGTAACTTGACAAGTGCTGTGTGAAAACGAGAGTGTGGAGTGATTCTAACCTTCAAGCACATGTTTCCGTGGAAATTAAATCCAGTATGGTATGAGTAAGTGATGAAATTTTCCATGCTGCATTTTCTTACTTGTACAGTTTTGAGACCAAAGCTGTTTTTTATTTAAAACATTTCTTTTTAGCTCCCCTGCTGTGGAGTCTACCCTGGTGGTAGTAAGAGGTTCTCCCCAGTTAGAGCATGTGTGTGTCCCTCATGGCTGTTTGTTAACAAAAACCATACTGACAGCATCTGTGACCCCATATTTTCTTTTCGGGTCACCAGTCAGAATATATAAATGATGTGTTTTAGCAACAGAAGCTGGTTATATTCACTGATGGCTGTTAAAGATGTGTGAGTTGTGTCACTATGGGCAATTTGTTGGTGCTAAGTGGTGTTTTCCAAGGGGGGTGATGGATTCATCTTGAGTGTGGCTGATTTTATAAAGTTGTACTGTTTTCTTTGTACAAAAGGACTCAGTTTAGCCATGTGAAATCTCATTGACATGCTACAAAATGTGTAACATGGCACAGAGTGTAAACTAGAAAACAATTTGTCCTACTGCTAGTGTTAGAGCTTACAAGTAAAAATCAGTGGTAAAAGGTATCTTTTTTTGTTCCTCCAGAGTCTTTCCCAGGGTCTCTTCCCCCGGCAATGTACCTGGAAAACTTCACCAGGGAGACGTCCAGGAAGCATCCTAACCAGATGTCCGAGCCACCATATGTGGCTCCTTGTAATGCTCCATCCTTTCCTTACTTGTGAACAAGACCCTGAGATACTTGAACTCCTACAATTCCCTACACGGAGAGGGCATTCCACCCTTTTCTGAGTGAAGACCATATTCCCGGATTCTGAGGTGCTTATCCACATCCAAACTGCTTCACATTCAGCTGCAGATCACTCAAGCAAAAGCTGGAGATCCAGTCCTGAGATCACTAAACTAAATTGCCTCAATTGATTCCATATAGAAATCTCCTTAAGCACACGGCAAAGGAGGTTGAGGCGTCTTATCCTTCTATAGCTGAGGCACACCCTAAAATATCCATTCTTAAAGAAAGGGACCACCACTCCAGGCTTTCAGTCCAGAGGCACCTTCCCCAATGTCCACAGAACGCAACACAGGTGTGCCAGGCAGGAGCATCCAGATCCTTAAGAAACTCCCAATGGATCATTCTCATCCACCACTTGAGCTACTGAGGAACTTTTTGAACCATCTCAGCCACCTCAGCCATAAAGACAGGAGAGTCCACACCTAAGTCCCACAGCTCTGCTTCATCCTTGGAATATGTGTTGGTGAGATTGAAGAGATCATCAGAGTATTCATTCCTACGGGTACTACTACCCAAGTCAACGTCAGTAGCCCCTCATCCCCACTGTACACACTGTTGACAAAGTACTGCTTCCCCATCCTGAGTCCCTGGACTCTGAGCCAGAATTTCCTAGAAGCCGTCTTGAAGTCCTTCACCATGACCTCACCAAAATGCACGTCCTCTATAAGGTACCCTCTCATCCACCAGGGTAAACTTCAACGTGCAGGCACCAAGCTAGGGAGCAATGGATATCCCACACCTACTGACAGCCTCTTACCGTGGGCATCTCCAGAGTGGAAAAAAGTGCAGCCCGTCTCAAGGAAACTGGTTCCTCAGCCTAAATTGTGCATTGAGGTAAGTCCCACTATATATGGCTGGAGCCACTCATCCTCACATGGCAGGCTTCTTTCTCACAAGAGAGGTGACATACCACATCTCTAGAGGTCGCTTCTGCAGCTGAGGATCAGACCACCAGGGTATCCCAATTTTGGCTGACACCCAGCTCATTTGCACCCAACCCCCACCGGTTCTCCCATGGGTGGCGAGGACATCAGGAGGCTCTGTTTCAACCCAGTTTAATCCTTTTATCACTTCATTCTCATTGCAAAAACATCCAAGCAAAATGTTCCAACATCATTTCTCAACACTAAAAAGTTGCCAGTCTTTCTTGCTACTTACCTTTTCCATCTTTTTCCTCATCATTTGTATCTTTTCAATGGATGTTTGCAACTGCGGTTGTACATTGGTGTTACCACCATTCCCTCATAGCAAGCAGGTTCCAGGTTTGAGAGCATTTGGCAGACCTTTTTGTGAGGCGCTTGGATGTTCTTTCCATGCATACATGGATTATTTCTGGATTCTTTGGTTTCCTTTCATCAATAATTTTTGTTTCTGAATCTTCCCTGACAGTGAATGTTAGAGTGCTTGTTTGTCTTTGAGTGTTGACCCCGTGATAGAATAACAACCTGACCATGGTGTATCCTGCCTCTTCCCTGGTAATTGCTGGGATATGCTTCAGCTTCCCTGCAACCCTACAGTGGAATAAGTGAGTATAAAATTGATAAATCTCTCATGTTCTCTTATTCAAAAGGTCTTAAATGTTAATAAAAAAAATACAATAGAAACCTAGTAAATGTCTCCACTACGACCTCTACAGCTTTTTCTACAATCCCCAAAAAATGTGATTACTAGAGAGTGCAGAAACAGCTGGACAAATGTAATTAAATGCTGCAGGCTCTAAGTGCATTAGTCAGAGTCACAATACCTTGCTATCCACCTGTCTGAAGTCTTGCAACCCATCTCTAACCTGAGTCTGTTGCTGAGCTGTGCATTAAATCTTGCCTAGTTTGATAAGAAAGCAACTCATTTTGACCTAAAGGCTAGTTGTTAGACTAGTTGCTCTTAGAACACAAACAATGAAAGAACTGATCATATTGTTCTGGCTAACCTTCAAATACTGTTGAATCTTATTTTTAATAGTTTGTTCATCTAACTTATCTAGGTTTGAATGATTTTGTCAACCAGGATGTAGCATGCTCAGCTTGAGTACATGAATATCATTGTGATAATCATGTTTTTTGATTTTCCCATTACTTCTTACCATTAACTCATCTCCGCTGAATGATAAATTACTTAGTACTGGTGTGAATGTATATGACTAACTATGATGTCATACGCATTGACTGTACAGGCAATCTTTGTGATACTTGATAAACTACACACACACACACAAAGAAATGTAATACCTAATTAGGTGCTTCATATTAAAACCAAGGTAAGATTTTATTTTCTGTGGGTGCCAGCCAAAACAAATGCAGACTCTCACAAGTCAATATAAAGTGCTTCAATTATTATCAAAATTGACACTGACCCTTAGAGTGTTCAGGTGCTTATTTGTTTGTGCTTGTGTGTGTGTGTTCTTGTGTTTGTTGCTACACTCAGACTTTCGATGGTGAACTTAGTGACTTTATAGGGACAACTAATCCTTATGGGGACAAAAACAACAGAAAGAATTTTCAGGCCATAGTTAGGGTTAAGTCAAAAGTGCAATGGGAGATTAGATTAGATAGGGATAGGCATGCATCAATAATAGCTGAGGTTAAGATTAGGGTAAGGATCAGCTTCTAAACAGCAGTTGGACAATAATATGATGTCTCAAGAAGAATTTTAAAGTTTGTGTCCAGACAAAATACTATAATGATATCCACACCTACAAAAGCCCTACAGAGTACTAAATATAAACTCACTGCAATATAGGATACAAGAGAAGCCAGTTTTTACTCACCCAGAGACCTTTTACTCTCCCATTCCCCCCACCCTGCAGGTCTGCTGGCGTGACAATTAACAACCCTCGATGAGTCACTGTAGGCACACAGGAGGGGAGTGATTGTGCTATTAGGGACACAGGGAGGAAGACAGGCAGAGACATTAAAAACTACCATGGGAAGAGTGAATTTAAATCAGTCCTCACAGACTCACATTAGATCTGCAGCCAGTGCATGTTGAATGAAAACAAGCCACCTGGCACCCACACCCAAGCCGTCGCCCAGGTCAGTGGTTGAACTGGTGACGGCAGACATCAGAGATTCAGCCTGGCAGCATTACGACACCCGGAGAAAAGCTGTGTTTTCTCTGCCAGGAGAGGGAGTGTTTGTGTTAAAGATGATTGCATGGCTTTATTCATTATTAGACCAACTATCAGAAGTGCCAAAACACAGTATTCATATTTAACAACACAAAAAAGAGCAAAAGATCTGGATCTCTCTTTCATCTCTTGGTGATTTTGTTACTCTTAGCTGGCATGGGTGGAAGTCTTCCCTTACTCGTGACTCACTCATGACCCGGTTTTTCACATGCTGCTAGCCAGCAACATGTCTGGAAAATCAGAGCCGTGATATTCCAGGCTTATGGATACACCATAGAGTGATAATTGCAACTTGGCATGTGCTCACAGTTAATAAATGAATCAAACTTTATTTACATGAGAAACTGATATCAGAATACCTATTCGATGGCTCATAGGAATTTCCCTTTCAAAAGGGTTATACAACCATGAGAAGGTTAGAGGCTTCTTCACCCTTGTTTGCTCCTTCCTGAAAACAATCATGAAACTGCAAATCTACATATGAAACTTAACCCTTCTCCATGAATATATGCTGAATATGTGCAGAGATATTGAGTTGAGATTCTACAACCTGTGGAGAACCCATAGCTCCAGTCTGGGACTGAACTCCAGGATGTTCTCCAAGATGGCAATTGGCAACAAATGTATTTTCCTTGATAATGGGGCACCTTTTAAAATGGGAATAAACAGTCCTTCCAGTGAAATATGACATATTGGCAAAATACAATGATAGAACAATGAAAAAATAAATTAAACACAATGTTCCTTACTCTTTGTGCTATGTTAATATATTCCACATCTACCTCCCACAGTAATATACAAACATACTTTATAGTTTGATGACCCCAACATTGCAGCATGTTTCATGTGTGACTTTCAGAACGACCACAAATTATTGTTACAGGTGTAGCTCAATCGAAGAATGGTTAGACAGCATACCGCATGGGTGCAAATGCCCCAAGCAGCAAGAGCCTGTTTGGATTCCCAGATGGTTAGACCATTTGCATTACATCAATCACTCTGCTCTCTTTCCACTATTTTCTGTCACACTCTACTGTCTCTATCAATAAATTTATAAAATGCCTAAAAGAAAATCTATAAATGAAAGAATCACTGCTGGGTATCTTTTAGAGGGCGATATCTTGCAGGGGAATACATTAATTTTTTTTTTAAAAAAAGAAAGAAAAATGAAGATATATTTCCACTTGTCGTTCAGAAAATGTGTTTTGTAATTTCTTAACACTGAATATTACTATTTCCTCACAATATAATCTAAAACTAAATTAAATGTGTATATCGCAAATGAATGTATAGTATTTGAATATAATATTTTTGAGAAATGCTTCAGTACCCAACCCAAGCTTTTGTAAGGACGTAAAAAGTGTGTGTGGCTGCAGACAGTGGCCTTAAGGCAGCATGGTGGTGGGTATTTGTCTTGATTTGTTTTGAGGTTGATGTTCACTTCGAGTCAATGGCCTCAGCTAAGTAGATGCAGACTTGTAGAACGGGAAAATATTCCTACTTTCCAGTGTTGAGCAGCTGTGGGCACAGAGCCACAAACTGAGAACATACTTGTAATATAAACTGCCTGCACAAACACACACACACACTTCAGTCAGTAAAGATATGAATAAAAGTATGTTCAAACTAAAACACATGAAAATATGTGCACACATACACACTTTAGAACACCCAACACGTTCAGAGACATCAGTCTGCAACCAAAAATAATGGTCAAACACGCACACACACACACACACAATTTTTATATAGTTTTAGTGTGTGACAATATCAGACTGCAAACGCGGCTCCAGAATACATCTGACAGCCACTCATGCATCACAACCAATACTCAGTCATCAGTCTGACATGTGGTGGGACCGAAATAATCCAGACAAGGTATTCTTTTTATGTTCATTTGAAGCTGCGTTTCTCATTAAAATGTAAATTATCATAGCCTACATATCATCTCTGCTGGAACTTTGCTTTTGGAAGACTTTGTGTCTGTATGTTTGAGTGGAAATCTGGTCTTTGCACTGTAGTAGCTGTCCAGCTGGTTGATTATCTGAGTTCATAAAAACATGAAATCTTATCAGGTTCAAGTACATATATTTATCTAATATATATTTTGAATAACTCATTACTTATTTACTCATTTTATTACTCTTTTTTAAAAAATTTGCCTCATGTCTGATTGCATATTTCTCCACTTTTTGCAAAGCAGATTGAGTATGTACGATACCATCCAAAAGTTGTTTTCTCATTAAATCGAATGAAAGGCATGTACAAACTTTTGACTGATAGTATTCCTTTTCCGCTCATACATTACGATGAGCATTACATTTATTTTCTCTAACCCTAAGGTACTCCATGCTTGAACCAAAGAACCTTTGAGTGCCGTGTTGTGATTTTGTATGTGTACAGATCTAATTTGTACACAATAGGGTGATTAGGGTGAGAAGCTGAATCAGTCGGAGTAGCTAAAGGAGCCATCTGATTAGGATGCCTCTTGGACGCCTCCCTGTTGAAGTGATCTGGGTGCGTCCCTCTGAAAGGAAAGCCCATGGAGGGACACCCTATGGCAAATCCATTATTGACCACCATTGTGAAGTGTAAAACTTTAAAACCTCACCATCCCCCATAGTCCTCTTTGGCCCCCTGACTCACAAATGACTCATCTATTAAGCAGAACTGACTCTATGTGAGATGTCAGGTGAATATTTCTCAAGAGCTAGCAGCCAAAAGTTGACCTTAAGCACAGGAAGGTTCACCATTACTTGAAAAACTTTAAGCTGCTCTATAGATTCCAGAAATTTGATCCTCTTGAGGGGGCCAAAAGAGTTTGGAAGTAGTTTAAGAGGTTTCAAACTAGATCTGCGCATCGCCCTTATCAAAAACAGCAGTAACAACCACAGTCTTTGAGGTTCTATTGCCTCCATATGTCAGTAGGGTTAAATAAATAGTCCACAACAGGATTTTTTTCATCATGTCTTATATAAAAAAAGAAATAAAAACATGGTTTTAACAGATTGAAGCACAGGGATAATATACCTCGATGACACTTATTTTTCAGCAACACAGTCAATTACTGGATATAAAGTACCTGTATTAGACTCACTTCTCTAGCTAGGGATGAGTGCATTAATAATTGCGTATGTAGTAGGTTGGAAAATGCTATATCTTATGTTTTGTTTTAAACAGACACCCCTTTAATTTATTTTGTAATAAAACTGTCTTAGCAGGTTAATGATATTTACGGCAGTAGTAGTTGGTGCTATTATGCGCTACTGTGGAGAGTATAGGGACAAGGCACAGCTTCAGAAGTAAACGAGCTATGGCCTGAGTCAGAGAGTAACCCGTCTTCTCTCGTCTTATCCACAGGTATGACTATAAAAGTTGTTTTGGTAGCTAAAACTTGGTCCTAAACTTTTGTAGACCATCTCGGATTATTATATAAATGTTGTGAACGAACTGTAAACATGTAGGAGTGGTAGCGGTTGCAAGAGATGTGTTTTTGTACTGAACATGCACTTTTGTTTTCACCACGAGCCCACCATTGTTCAGTAGCAGATTAGTTAGAAGCACAGAGTTGTATTTAAGGCCTTATTAAAGCATGTAACATGCTAAAGCGCTTTGGAACGTGTTTAAGTGAGTTCAAGTTGCTGTGAGAATAATTACTGTCCAATTACAAGTTAATGTGGCCAAATTTGATGTGGCCAAACTGCTTGAGTTTTTATGTAGAGAGAGAAGATGGGAGAGAAACGTTATGAAATATGGTGTTAGTGGTACCGGAGTGTAAATTATGCACCATTCCCATAATGTGGAAAGGAGATATGGTAATGAATGAATGTATTTGTGTAAGATTACTTGATTTTGGTCTATTTTGTTTATTGTGTATTGTAAATTAGCTATTTTTTTGCACTATATGTATTTTTATTTGCATTTATCTTGTTTAATTGTAGTTGTGGATTACTTATTGGTGTTTTTGAGTATTTTATTTAATATGTGATGGATCATTGTGTATCGTGAAACTGTCATGAATGAATGATTCTGCAGAAGTAAATGAGCTATGCCCTGAGTAACCCTTCTTCTCTCGTCTTATCCACAGCTGCACCACACCTTATAGGCCACACAGTCTACCCATAGCTGTGTGCCACTTGCTACCCCCCAGCTAACCCCGAGGGCTGGTGTTGGTAACACTTAGCCTTGCCTTTGTATTTTAGACTTCCAAATATGTTACATGGTTATTTAACATGCCTTTGCCACCACATGTGGGGTACTTCCGCAAGTTTACTAGTGCTTATTCAGAGCTGGTGCTTAAACTAGTTGGTTATAGCTAAGACCTGCTTTGGTTTAGCACAAAGAACCACCACAGAGCCACATCATTGTACAAGAACATCTCTAATAGTCAAGAACAGAACTGAATGTGAAATTAAAAAACAATGGTCTGATTTATATTTAACGTAATTATTTAACTCTAACCATGTAAGTTTGTATTCTACTCCTAGATTATGTAATTGT
The DNA here is from genome assembly GCA_037177515.1 of Pseudomugil tenellus. Classification (NCBI taxonomy): domain Eukaryota; kingdom Metazoa; phylum Chordata; class Actinopteri; order Atheriniformes; family Pseudomugilidae; genus Pseudomugil; species Pseudomugil tenellus. Next base: position 7,801,113 of record JBAMHX010000005.1, read on the forward strand.
CTAAGCACAGTCAGAAACAGATATTTTTTTGTTTTTACATTTGACAAAATAGAAGGATATTAATGAGTGAAATTATTATCATGAGGGGCAGTGTTATTGCAATAAAGCAATTTTATACCAGTGAATGAATGTTTGTTTATTTTGAACATGTTAGCATCTTAAATGCAATTGTTACATATTATATGCAAAATTGCAAACATTTAAGTCAGCTATAACATCTTTATTTACATGCTAGCATTTTCCTCTTTAGTTTTATGTCTCTGCTGTTATGTGAATGTTGTACCAACTCCCTAGCAAAGAGCTAGCTAAGAGCTAACTGAGCTATCTCTGATTTAACTGGAGCTAACTGGCTAATAGAGGTAGGTGGGCTAGAGCTAAAGCTCTGCTTGCCAGTTAATAAACCGTGTTTGTTCTACATCAGCCTTCTTGCCAGGGTATATCGAACACCCTACCTGTCAATCAAAACGTAACACCACTAGTTATGTTGTAAAAAAATCACTCCCCTCACATCCATTTTCTACCGCTTATTCCCAAACAGGGTCACGGGGGGGCTGAAGCCAATCCCAGCAGCCAACGGGCAAGAGGCAGGGTACACCCTGGACAGGTTGCCAGTCTATCACACATAGACAAACAACCACGCATACACACATTCACACCTAAGGGCAATTTAGAGTCTCCAATCAGCCTATCCCCAAGGTGCATGTCTTTGGACTGTGGGAGGAAACCGGAGAACCCGGAGAGAAGCCTCGCTAGCACAGGGAGAACATGCAAACTCCACACAGATAGGCCACCGCCCGAGCTGGGGATCAAACTGGCAACCTGGTTGCTGTGAGGCTACAGCGCTAACCACCGTGCAGCTCCACTTCCACTTTGACCCACTGAACCTAAAAGAAAAATTCACATCCCTGACATTCCTGGGATTCTGCCATCCAATTCCTCCTCTCTGGTCGCTACTAATCATTGGAGGAGAATCATCCACTCTTTACCCCAGTCTCTTACAGTTCATATTAAAACAACTTCCTTTTCCATACTTGGATCTCTGAGAATTTTTTGGGTCCATTTTGCTGAGGCGTGACAAAATATAGTTTTTTATGCTTTAAAGTTGGCCTTTTCAAAACGAGGCTCTATCGTACTGTGTTTTGGAGTCAGTCCCTAATGAATGAGGCACTTGAGGTGACGCTTGAAGTGTGTCCCCAGTTGTATTTCAGGAACCATTGATGCTTGGAGCTATATACAAAATTTGCCAGTTTGTTTTATAAGCCCAATATGTTAACTGCTGTTGATAAAAGTGACAAAGAAAAGGGACTGGTGTGAAAGATGGATAATCTAACATTAACAGAGTATGACAGGATTCAGGGGAGGCAATGGAAAAGAAAATGGCTAAATGTTCTGTAATGTCTGCAGAAAAGCTGACACGAGCAAATGGAGAAAGTCAACACACCATCTGCTCAACATACATGAAAGCAAGCAACTGTTTAAACTCTGGATCCAACTGTTTCAAGGAATTTATACCAACTATATCTTAGCAATGGCATTATAATACCACGAGGTGTTTCCCTTTTCTCTGAGCTGTGCAACATCTGGAGGATGAACACAGAGTGAAGTTCAAACAGTGAAGCAAACTGAGTCCCACTTTTCATCAGCTCTATCTCTGTCTGTCATCACTGAGCACTGCAGTGAAGTGCAAAATATGAAACAAATCCTCGCATTGGAAAATTTCCCTGTTTCTGTTGTCAGATATTTGCTTCATCAAAGAAAAAAAGAGACAGAAATACTAGATGTATCACAATCATCGTTGCACATTTATAATGTAAACAGTACAAATTATCAAGAGCTGACATAAGCACCACGCAACTTTTCAAGAGGTACAAGCCCCCTGTCATTATGCAAATACATGCAGCATGGCTTACACACGTTTCTGATTTCAGTTTCATTCAGTAAGCTTGACATGTTTTTTTTCTCCAGTAAGTTTTAAATTTATTCTCTATTTCATGAGCCTGTTTGTGTCAAATGAAAAGAAAAACATGAGATCTTACATTACAAAGTGTCATTTCCGCTCCCGTGAAGTAATAAAGACAACAACTTCTGAATTAAAATGAACATCAGAATGGTTTCGCTTAATAGGACGTGTCATAATAATGCTGCTTGAACTGTCTTTTCTGGTCACATTCATCGTCCCTGCCACAGCTACAAATAACAGGATAGTAAGCTTATGGACATGCCACAGGCAACAGTTCATGACAAAGCTGAGACTACGAGAATCTTGCCAAAGAGCCATTACCAAGTTGCAAAATATTTAGCAAGTGTGAACTGAAAGAAGTAATTTTACCCCCTAAGAAAATTGGTCCTGGAAGATGTCTGAATTCTGCAATGTCTGGTAAAATAAAAATAACCTCAGGGAGAAACAATGCCTCCACAGGTAGTAGATGATATGTACATATGTTTGTGTCTGAATCTTTGTGTGTGCTAAAATGACTCATTGGTGCTGCATGTGTGAATAATGGCTGGAGGATTTGTCACCAAGCGCGTGAAGCATCACATCGTGGTGGCACATCTCTGCGACAGCTCCCAGTGTAAGCAGCGCAGCTGGACCTTGACAGTGATAACTGGTGACAAGGAGAGGAGAAAAGCCCAAAAGTGTTGCACACTTGTAGATAGCAGCTGTGGGCCTGACTTTGTGGCTTCACAAAGTCCTTTGGGCAAGAAACTCTGACAATGTAACTGCACGAAACAAAGGAACTTTGTAGATTTTATATTTCCCAACTACACACTCTAAAAACAAGTTGTCTGCGAATCCAGGGATTCATTTAACCTTGGTCCCAGTTTACTGTGCTTGTGTTTGATTTTAGTCTGTTTATGTGCACATAAGCACCTGTGTCTCTTTCCTCCCATGTCTCCTCATCTCCGTGAAATGTCATCAATTTACTGTCCTAATAAAGAACTCTAGGTTGTGTTCGACTTTTAAAAATGCCTGTAAAATACACACATGCTATTGGAAAGCAGCAAGTAGAAGTGTGGTTGTCAATGCACTCTGGAGGCTTGAGAAAAAGGCCATCCCTTGCAGGTTATGATGCTAGATAGTCTCGTTGTTCATCTTTACAGCTGTCAGTTAGCAGGCCAAGCTCAACGTGTTCGTCAGCCTTTTCTTTAATAGGGAACATAGCCTCTCTACACAGCAATTGATTTACCGCCTTCATCCTCACTATCTCCGCTTACACCTTGAGGTTTGATCAGCACAAGTTAGATAAAATTTGCTCCGGTCTGTCTGTGCATGTGTTTAATGAAAAACAAAGGACATATTTGGAATCAAGAAACACAATGGCACACAGCGTTTAGTGTTGCTGTCGTTTACTTCCACCTCAGCGCATTTGTGCTTCTGTATCTGTTCAAAGAGAAGCTGAAAATTGAGCAGCTGTATTGTATCCTGTGAACAAAAGAGGCCCATTTGTATAAATTTGGCTCACAGAAATTTGGCTTTCAAATGCGCCCCTGGTGAAGCAGATTTGATTACACGGGTATCTGTTGCTCTGCCTCAGTTGATGAAACAAGCCTCCATCAGCAGAAGTCAACACACCCTTCGACAAAACATAACATTATTAGTAGCTAGTTTGTGCTGAAGGAGGGTCCATCTTGATAAAGTTGTTTATATGGATTCTATGCTACTTTGTTTATGGACATTTCAGGCAATAACAAATACTTTTCTTTCCTTTTTTCTTAAGTCAGTTGAATTTTTGGTTCTCTTCATAATAAACTCTTCTTTTTCTTTATATTTGATGTTGTAGTCTGAGAAACATGACTTTATAAGGTTTCAGGTTACATAAAGAAGACTTACTGTTTTTCTACATTTTTGTTATATGTTTATGGAATAGGCTTTTAGCAAACAGTTGTGTTGGTGTATCCAATAAAATGTAGACATGGTGCTACAGTGGGACTCACTTTAGTTTATTTTGTTTCCATAATTTTTTGTGCAAACAGACACCTGGATAGAGAAATTTAATAGGGTTGGGACCCATCGTGATTTAGCACATAGTGAGAGTTATAGTGAGAGTTTGTAATTTTGCTGTAGGTCCAGGTGTGGAAGGCATACTTGTACCTAGCTACTACAGCTTTAACCAAAATGATGGAGTATATTAAGCTTAGAGTAAGACTAAAACATTTATAGCATAAGAAAAAGCCAGCTAATACACTTCTTTGTGGCCACTTTTATATACCTTTTCAAACTGTTAATGATCTGCCCTCATTGGTCTGGCTTGTTAAAGGGAAGAGGGAGAATTGTGGGTCAAAGTTGATCCAACTCTGAAATCCCTATGAATCATTATGGGAGGTAGAAACAGAGGCAGAAGAGGCCTGTCTTGTGAGTGTGTTCACTCATGGAGTTCATGCATCAAGTCGCTGATAAAGCACAACACGTGCCCTAACTGAGCGTCCAGTGATTCTGCAACGCTGTTGGTATTTAAGAAAAGCATGGGATGAATCTGGCTTGTGAATAAGCAAAGGTTTACAGAGGAGTTCATCATTTCAGCTATATAGTGGAACTGATCTGTGAAAGGGGCTTATGCTGTAAACATCCATTTTTTCATACCGCTTAATCAAATTCAGGGTCGCAGGATCTTATCCCAGCAATCAGTGGGAAAGAATAGGTCACCAGTCCACCACAGAGATACAAACAAGAGACACACAAATTCACTCTTAAGAACAATTTAGAGTGACCAGTTAACCTAACATGCATGTCTTTGGACCTTGGCAGGAAGTCAGTGTTCCCGGAGAGAACAAATGCTAACACTGTAGAACAGGGATGAGCAACTCTGATCATTGAGGGCCGCAGTCTTACAAGTATTAGTACTTTCCCTTCTACAAAACACCTGACATACATCAGACTTAATTAGAAGACTTGTGCAGAGCTTCATATCAAACTCTGAACAAGTCTGCTAATTACCCATTGATTTGAATTATGTGTGTTGCAGCAGAGAAATTCCTAATACTTGAAGCCCAGAGTTACCCATTCCTGTAGTAGAATATGCAAATTGCACAAAAGCTGAGTTTCCAAGCTGAGGCTCAAACCAGTGACCTTCTTGCTGTGAGGCTACATTGCTAACCACCACACTACCATGCACCCAAGTAAAAAAAAAAAATTATTAAATTAAATTTCACACACAAATATGATACCCTATACTCATTTCTGTGTTCTGTGGGGAACTGTGACAAACTAAAACTGTTAGGAATCTCCTTTCCTTCCGCCTCCTGGTGTGCCCTGCCCTCGGCTGATTACTGATTCCTTCCTGATGTGTCTCACCTGTGCCTCATTATCTCACCTCCCTCAAGTATTTAAGTCCAGTGCTTCCCTCCCTTCACTGCCAGATCGTCTTGTGCCTCATGACCAAGAGGTCCAGCGTTCCGAGTGTGTTTGTCCTCCTGTGTATGACCTCTGCCTGCCTTCCGGATTTACCGCCTCTGCCTGATCC
>JBAMHX010000005.1:7812583-7822937 GCA_037177515.1 Pseudomugil tenellus
ACCGGAGGAACGCACCTGGGTCCCTCGGTCGTTTATTCTGGACCAGTCTCTTATCCAGGATTTCCATCGCCAGCATCGGGACAAGCCTGGTGGTGCGCCCAGGGGCGCACGTTGAGGGGGGGGTAATGTTAGGAATCTCCTTTCCTTCCACCTCCTGGTGTGCCTCTGGTCTGTGAGTCGTGCATGTGGGTCCACCTCCAAGCAGATCCCCAACAAAAACATGCAAAAACAATGTAAGCACAATTAATTAATTTACTTATAGTCAAGATGACAAACCTGATATGTTTTACTTATTGTTGTTGTGACAAAATGAAAAGTACAACAGCAATGGCATTTTATATTTTGAGATATTGTAGTAACCTATCTCATGAAAACTGTGAGGAAATTAGGAGTTTTCACTTTTCTGGGAGCTGCCTCACAATTTTAACCCCAAAACAAAATATGCCAAAATAAAGAGGTTTGCCACAGAAAACAGAACCTTTGGCTGTTACAGTAAAAGTTGACCTTGTGGGATAGAAATCCCAGCAAGCAGCCCTGTGGCTGATCAAGACTACAAACATGCTTATGGTTACTATCCTGACATAACACACCTTCTCCAGTCTTAGAGTCTCATCCAGTGTGGGCTGCTTTAGCTCATAGCCATAGACTTGTCAACAGTGATGTTCATCAACTTGAAAGTTGGGGTCAGTGTGACACAGAATTTGATGTTTTCTCACTGCAAACCTTCAACTCCAGGGTGATATTGGAAAAACCTCCTGCTCTAAGTGTTGCAGGAGGCATAAGAAGTGCTTTATCACTACACATCCCCTTCCTTTAGGAACTGCTATGGTCAGACAGCTTTCTTTTGTGTACTTTCTAAAGCCTGGAATGAGATCCCACAGCACATCATGACCTTAACATCACAAAGACTACCATATTTTCACGACCATAAGGCACACTTAAAAGTCTTAAATTTTCACCAAAATGTAAGGAGTGCCTTATGCGCCTAATGTATTTTTGTATGACTTCGGAAAAGCAGATGTAGGAGACAGTAAACGGTAAACAGTAATGGTAAAGGGAGAAGTATGGCTGTTGTGAAAAAACAAGTAAAGCAAATGTACACGGTCCAAAAGCTTAAAAAGTAAAAATTTACTCTAAAACCGTATAAAAAGGTAGTCTGAGCAGCAGACTCCGTGTTTACCTTGGAGTCTCTGCACGGACTTCTTGGCAGAGATCTAAAGTAAATAAACGGCAAATTGGAGCAGGTGGAGGCACCGGGGAGAGCTGCTGGAGTTGGCTGTAACATTAACAATCTAATCAACAAATTAGATAATTTTTAAAAAGATTTATGGGACCAGAAAAGGAAGCAGGGAAACAACAGCAATGAGCGACCCAAAAGAAACCCACATTTTTCACATCCTGAATTCGCAGTGAATGAAGCTAAACAACTGGTGCCATGAACTCTGTCGCGGTTGAGATAAACCACCTGTGCAGATACTGTGCAGAAAGCTCAAAACTCCAACAACACGGAATCTGGTAGGTGTTGCTGTCTTATGTTACTCATTTTTGATAAGAGGGGGGTTGTGACATTAGATATACGCAGGTAAACATTCGTGTTTTACCGATATTTTACCGTCAGTTTGCTTAAGCAAGAGTCAAGCACGTGACACGGAGATGTCAAAAGCATTGCTCCGATATCTTGATTAAGCAGGCTAAATGTCACTTGACTAGTGAGGCCTCGTTACTTCAGCTGTGCATGTCGACCACCTTGTGGGAACGTCAAGGGGCTGGGCTTTTCAACTTCACAATGATTTAAAAAGAGTCCAACATGTTCAGAACAGTGTTGGTTTATGAGAGAGATTCTTTTAGTGGTTTACATCATTACAATTACAAAACAATTAGATCGAAAGCATCACATTAATATAATCTGAGATTAAACTACATTTATTTGACAGACACATGAGTGACAGTTGTTTACGAGGTGATTAGTTGGGTTTCCATGACGCTGAAAGTTAGTGTCAAGCATTGTGGGCTTTACTCTATTTTTTTTATTTTTTGGTATGTTGATCATTTAGTCTTTGGACTGTACCTCATAAAGTTCTTGCCATAAGTTGTTAGTTAAAACTTTTTCCATTTACGTGAGTCATATAACCCGGAGGTGGCAAGCGTCAGATCAACAGGAAAATAAAGAGACATCACACGAGTTTGACAAAGGATTTTTATAAAGAATTTAAAGTTGTTTTGCGGAGTCCTTTGTGGAATTCATCATCAGACCATTGGCTTGGGGATGTAAGAAGTAGCACATTCAAAACATGCAGTGCCACACACACTTTTATGATCATGCAGGATTGCTGTTTAGTAAATCAAAACATTACAATACTAACTAAATAGCATCAACATTCAGAAGCAACGAAGACTTTCTATGGGGTATATGCTACCAAGTGCACACAATATATTATTTTCTTTCTGGCACACTGACATGTGGCGCCAAGTCATCTCTCTAATTTATTAGTATATGAAAATGTTAAAACTTGTCTTTTTTTTTAAATTTACCCATTTTTGAATAATCAATATGATTTTAACTGTCTATATTTTTTACGGGTGCTCATCATTTGCGGTTCTTGTCTCAATAGCTCCCATCATTGAGTGCACTCATTTCTGACCACATTTTCTATCTGTTTTTGAAATGTAATACCTGTTATGGGAGTGCACTTACTGGCCAAGCACTGGGCCTCTCCAGACAAACGCATACACACACACACACACGCACACACACATGCTATCACATATCTGTTTAGACCTGCACAGTTACTCACAAGCCAAGACTACAAAGATGCACACACCCACAGAGTTGCACACACCCACCCGCAACCTCTTTGGAATAAATCTCCAGAGGTTCTCTGATCCTTTTCATCATCCTACAACATACCTCTTTATTGTCAAAAATTGTGCATTCATGAGGTCAAACTTATTCTCTGTTTTTGGATATTGATTAAATCAGGCACAGAATGTTTGATAAAGCGGAAAGGATTTCTAACAGTAATCTATACAGCTGATGTCATTTATTGATATGTGGTCAGAAATTCCTTTGAGACTTAACTCAAGTATGTGTGTGCGTGTAAGTGTGAATATCTTGGCTTGTCAAGACCAAGCTCAATCATGCCTACCTGTTGATATAATGCTAATATGACTAAAAATCCTCCCACTTTTATTGGCTCAGTGTACTGCAAAGAGGAGCTACATCATACACACAACTATGACCCCGCTGCATGATTGAATCCCAGAAAGACAGAAACATCAATACCTTAGCCATATTTATGTTGGCTCTAGTATTGTTTTTAAAGGTTGTAATCAAGTTCATGGAAAACATAACTGCAGTGATTGAATCCAAACTGACACACATATGGACAATGTGCTGTTTGTAATTATATCTTCATATTTGCTTTCAAAGGATGGGACAGAGCTCTCGATGAGCAAGGAGTGAGATTATGACATGCTTCTCTCCCGGTTTAAAACGACATCTTATTTTTTTGCTTCATAACCAGCCTGACACTGTCTTATTGCATTAGGTTTACTGTGAATGTGTGTGTGTTTGTGTTAGTACCCCATTTGGTTGTCCCTGATTGCTTTCGATAGCCTTATTAACCTCCCTGGTTGGGAGCTGTAAATGAAATGTCAAACATCATATCACTTAGGAGGAAGTTATCCTTTGCTTCCGTCTATCACTAATGCAGTCTCTCCTTGACAGCAGAATATTAAAATTCAGGTAGCGAATGTATAACTAGTAATACTCAGATGGTCTGAATAGCAATTAAATGACAATTCCTACAGAATTCTATCTTGGACTCAATAGATTGATATGTAAATGAGGGTACATGAATCTCATCTCAAAGACCCCGACCTCACCTGGCTGGTCAATGCCGGGCTGTCAATCAGCAGCCTAATCAGCCGAATTCCACAAGGTATATCTCTTTATATGCATCCCTCACCATAAGGTCTGAAACCTGCATCTTTCATTATCATACTCTGATACAGCCATTACAGTATCTTTTCCCCTTTGTGGCTTTCCCTTCTGTCCTCTCGCCTAAGGAAAGAATGTGAAATTACTTTCCATTCAGAGGAAAAAGGAAAACTGAGATGTTCACACAGGGTGTGGGGCTGGAAGAGGAAAGTAAAATACAGTAGACCTATTCCATCAGATACTGACACAGAGCTTTGTGCTCAAGCTACAGTCATGGCTGTCATTTAAAGTAATCTTTTCCAATGTGTGGCCAATCAGTGCAAACTCTGACTTGTTATTGTTCCTGATTTTTTAGGAAATCTTTTATTAGAGGTTGTTCTTTCCACCTTTGACTGATAAACCCAGCAAAATCTCATTCTGCTGTGAGCTTCACTGGCAGGTAGTGACAGATACAAGTATAGCTGAGACATTCTGATTAATATTATGTCCACAATGATGCAGAGCAATCTAATAATGAAATGTATGAATTTTACAAACATTTACGAGTTACGATTGTTTTCATTTTGTATTTCAAGTTAAGATCTTCAAATTCCAAAAAGGTTGTAAAATTATATAGTTAACTAGGAATATACAGTATAAATCTGAGAAAAATTTTAATTTGTCGTACAAATTTTTACTCGTTTCTCACTCTTTCCTTTCTTGATAAACACTTACATAATTGACTGTTGGGTAGACCTGATGGGTACTTAAAGCTGAAAAAAAGCAAGGATCACATGCCAATTCATCTTTACCACTTTTACATTTTATGGCATATATTTACAGCTTATCATGCAATTCTGAGATAAAATTGCTACTGTGATAACTTTCCAGAGTTATAAATCCAAGCCCCCTCCAGAGGAAGGCTATTATAAATCACTGTACAGTGTTATTTAAACTGGACTTCAGGATTGTGTTTAGTCTTCTTTCTGGCATGTGCTCCTGTCAGTGTGGCTGCATACAGCATGGTTTTAGGGGTTGATTTAAAGCTGTCATAGAAGCAAATTACACTTCATTTCATGATATTTAGCATAAGGTTTTGGCTCTGGAAAGCTCCTTGAAGGCACATAGTATCTAAACTTTTGTGCTCTACGGTTTTCTTTACCATAGTTAGGCGTAACAGTTAATTATGTCTTGGCCGTTCTTAATGAACAGATTTTTCTTTTTAATTGTATTTTAGATTGAGCTGTACCTGCAAGCTCTGCTTTTATCTGACAGACAGAGTTGGACATACAGGGAATCACAACAGTGGAGAAATGGACTTGGGAGAACTCTGCTCTACACTGTGAATGCAATAAAACTGTCACAAGCACTTCACACATTAGCTCCACCACCAATCAGTTTTCCCTTTCACAGATCCATTCCAACATATGGTTACAAAAAAGTAGCTTTATGTTGGGCAAAGGTGGTTTAATACCAATACAGTACGTCATCATTGTGTTTTGTGTGAAGCGTACAAAATGTCCCCAAATCCATCTTGGTAGTTATGTAACATTGTGGGCCATAGTTAATACACATTGGGCCAGATTTACTAAAGTTTTGTTTGTACTAAAACGCGTACAAACCCATTGCATACGCTAGAAAAATACAAACTGATCTACTAACAGTGAGTAAAAAGGTGCAAAATTGCGCGTCCTCCTGGAGTTAGTAGTTGGCCTCAATGAATATGTAAATTGGAGTGGGAATAAATATATGTACATATATATGTAAATATATATGTAAATATATGATTTTAGCACACGCAAAGCATTTTATCAAACCTAAAAGTAATTTTGCTGGTAGAAACTGCGTCTATATTTAGCACGTTTCAAAACGATGTGCAAACAGGGGATATGCGTAATTGTGCACATGGCTGCAGTGATTGTTGTAAGACAAAGACATAGAAATAATAAAAGACGATGGAGAGAACGCATATTTCCTCCTTGTAGAAAACTAATTATTGAAACATATCACCTATCCAGCCTTGCTGTTTTGGAGCAGTAGCCAACACAGCAGCAATCTCTCATTCAAGTCTTTTACATGTGTTGCTTGTGCCTCCCACAAACTCTGAGCATATATACAGAAATCGAAAACACACATTTGTTGAATGTGTAGTATGTTCCTTTGAGCTGCTGTCAGATTTATTTGCTGTAGCTCTTTGGACATTTTATTTGGACTTCCACCAACACCTTTAATTCCATCGGATCAAACTTGTATTTTCTCTTGTGGTTTTGTAAAGTTGTCATCATGAAAACCATGACACACACTAAATCCTCATTTAAATAGGCGTGTCTCCAACACTTTGCACCCACTGTCATTTGCGTGAGCAATCTTAGTAAATCACGTACTAATCACGGCCCCGCCTCACATGCTAAATTCTAGATGCCACACGCTAATTAGTCGACGCAAAATGAAATCTTAGTAAATTTGGTTCATTGTCTCACACGGCAAACACACAGTTTTAAAATATTTAAACATGCTGCATCTTAGTACCTATGATTAAGTGCTTAAAGTTTATGTTGGTAGATCTTACACAGTGCTCATCGCATACATCATACTGTCATCATGACTTCACACTGCCATTCTGCAACGCTAGCTTGATGCATGAAGAACACATAAGGAGAGGCATGTCAGAGTTGGATCAAAATTGTGCTTTATTTAAATGTATTTATATCTTTAAATAGATGTTATATATGATATTATATCTTATATCTAAATGATAATGGTAAAACATGTTATTTGTATGTGTATTCAAAATATTAGAGTTTGTTTTTCATATAATTATATTTATATAATATATGCCGCTAGCTTCTTCAGGAGAAGCTGGTGTATGTACTAACAGTTTATGACATGTCAGTTTCTGTTTCCCCCTCCCACTTTACAGTGGGATACGGGTTCAGATTTATCCGTCAACATGCTGTTTACTAATAACAGTTTATGACATGTGTGTCTCCGTTCCCCCCTCCCACTTTACAGTGGGACACAGTTCCAGATTTATCACTCAACATGCTTTTTACTAATAACAGTTAATGACATATGTGTCTGTTTCCCCCTCCTACTTTACAGTGGGACATGGGTTCAGATTTATCAGGCAACATGTTATGTTTCTAATAACAGTTTATTACATGTGCATCTGTTTCCCCCTCCCACTTTACAGTGGGACATGGGTTCAGATTTATCAGTCAACATGTTATGATGTTATGACATGGCATGTGTCTATCACATGCCTGTCTCTGCTCATCACTCCTCACTTGGCAGTGAGGTATTGGCTCAGATGCTCACTGCAACATGTTGCTGCTGCTTCATATTTCACGTGTATGATATGACTGTCTGTTGTCCCCTCCCCACATTGTGTGTGTTTCTTCCCCGTTTTTAACAGTGTCCTGATAACAGTCTTGTGATCATGTGACTCCTGGATGAGAAGATCTCCTACGGAGTTCTGGATGTGAATGGAAATACGGGTTTTCTAAGGAAAGAATCTCCAATTATTTCCATGCTCCCACATGACTGTAGGTGGAGTCCCATCCAGCTCCACTGCCACCAGAGCTTTTTCAGAGCTCGCCAGCCACACCTGTACCGCACACATTCTCCAATGCGCTGACAGCGCTGCTCCCCTGCACTTAGCAGGCAGGAGAACTCTTAGCGGGACGACCTGCTTCAGCTGGTCTGTTTTTCAGGGACATGGTGGCGGTACAGATTCAGAGCCTGGTTTTTCTCCAGACCTGTTTTTCTTCACACCTGGGAGGAGTGCTGTCCACTCACAGCCAGTCCATATCAGAGGACACAGAATTATGGTTCCTCCCTCTGTCAGCTGATCAGGCACACTACCGGGACCTGCGATTCCCAGGTGCTGGCAATTTTTATCAACCGCCAAGGCTCCACAGCCGCTGGTCAAGGTCAGATTGCTGCTGTCGTTTTTTGCACTTATCTGTCAGAATTCATGCTCAGAGGCGGTCTCGTCATTTGAGGCTAGAATCCCCCAACCCATGTTCGCCATTTGCAGTCATACACTGCGATCCGTGGTTCTCACTGAGCAGCCGGGACATTCACCAGCCCTGCCCCGCAGATCCCTCTCGCCCTGGCTCGGTTTGCAGAGGAATGGCTATGTGTGATCCTGGTTGTCCCAAAACTCACAGGTGTAGCATGGGTTCATGTTCACAGCTGCTGCTGTCAACCCTTCTATGGCAGTCCGGCCATCTCGGGTGAGCAGTGTAATCCTGTACTACTCATTGATGGGCCAGCGTTAGCCTGGTTTTTGGAAAGGGTGCTTATATGACCTCCGACTTGGGAGGTCACTTTCTCAATCCAGAACGCCAGAGCCGCTTTTATAAGAGCGTCTTGGCTAAACAGTGAGCTTTTCCACACGTGTGTCCAAGGATGGGTCTTTTTCCCACCTCAGTCACACGGTTCTATGTCCTCTCTTCCTCCATAAATTGAATAGGAGCTTTCCTCCAGCTCTGTTGAATATTCACTGCAGTCATCTCTTCCTGTTATGAGGGCTTGCTAACAGGATTTTTTTCTGTCAACCATCCCCAAGTTGAGCACTTCCTGTGTCCTGTACCTCATGCTGTGTTCTTATCTGCTGTGTCAGTGCTTGCACTGTCATGCTAGTTGGCACACTTTGCTGAGCTGCCACTGTCAGGTGCCCGTTGTTCACCACAAGGGCCTTTTGGGCTCCTCTTGGTTCACGCAGCACTTCTCATGGAGTTCATTGCGTCAGAGGGACTTCTCTCTCTGTGGATCTGCTTGGAAGGATGTCAATGGAGGACATCTGTGGCACAGTCTCAAGGACGTCTCCACGTCCCTTTGTCGACTTCTATCTTCGGCATGTCCAAGGATCCTCGCTTAGTGCTCTCTCAATGCAGAAGTGTGTATTCCAGTCCTCAGGGAGAGCCACCATGGACTGATGGTTGCGCCGTTATGTGAGGCACAGTAGTGTTTGTAGTATTGTAGTATTAAACCCACTAGTGATAGCCTTAAAGGGCGAAGCCTATATGAAATAGAACGTTGGTTACGTATGGTAACCCAAGATTCTATGAGTATAGGCGCAGCCCTTTAAGTTAAAAAGCCTCACTGGCTCCCTCGAGCTGAAATTAAAAAGCTTAGTGGTGAATGACTGGCAGGGCCCGTTATATAATGCCACACAGTAAGTGGGCGAGGACTCAAAGTGCACATGCGCGCAGGGATAAACCCACTAGCGATAGCCTTAAAGGGCTGCGCCTATACTGATAGAATCTTGGATTACCATACGTAACCAACTTTCAGCAAGCTGAGCTGGATGTTTTCCCTGAGTCCAGGTTGTCACTTCCTCTCTGTGGGAACCCAAGCACACAGCAATACCTGGACTTTGTCATGGACCATAATTCATGTCATGGACTTTGCAAAAACCAGACAACTGGGAGTCTACTACATGAAGCTTAAGGAAATTGGTAAGTTCTTAATCAGGGTGAATTGTTTTTTTTTTTGTTGTTGTTTGTTTTGTTTTTTGTTTTTTACATAAATGACCAAGTGCCTTTCAATGGTTTATCATTTTGAAATACTGGACTGCTAAATATTGTCCAGTTTTTTAGTTTGAATTTTTTTATTGTCCAGTAACTCTGCTGCCTGTGTAATTGTGGACACAGGCAAATGTTAAATTCCTGAACATGTTGGATAATAAACTAGAAAAATGTTGCACAGTATAAATTTATTGAATTTCTTTTATTATTCCAGGTCAGGAGACTACTCCTTCAAAAATGTTTTCACAACACTGTCAATTTTTTTATATTAAAACAGTCATAGGTTATTTTAAAACTACTTTAGAAACAACTGAAAAAAGTCAGTTCTTTAGATCATCTTTTGAATTGTGAACCATTTCACTACTGTTATTAAGTAGAATAGAAGAAAATTAAAAACAGTGCCGACTGTCAATTGGACCTCTTAAAACTAAAATTAAAATTGGCATTTCCTCATTCCTTTATTCACAATATCTATGAAATATAAGTGGGAAAAAATACAATTTGGCATGTTTTTCAGAAGAACAACTCAAACAAATCTAGCTATATGAAACTCAAGGGTCACATTGTTTAGAAAACCCTGGAGAATTCTGAATTGCAAAGTCCATCTGCAATTTAAACATGGGGTACGAGTCAATCAGTGGTAATTTCAATGTGTTGAGACATGTATTTGCCACTGGAAACAGGGAGTAATGAAGGACCTCTAGCTTTGACAGTGGGTCACGAGTTTCCTCCACAGGGTGGCTGGACTCTCCCTTAGAGATAAGGTGAGAAGCTCGGTCATCCGGGAGGAACTCAGAGTTGAGACGCTGCTAGTCCACATCGAAAGGAGCCAGATGAGGTGGCTCGGGCATCTGGTTAGGATGTCTCCTGGACGCCTCCCTGGTGAGGTGTTCCGGGCACG
>JBAMHX010000005.1:7837660-7871314 GCA_037177515.1 Pseudomugil tenellus
ATAAATAAATAAATAAATAAATAAATAAATAAATAAATAAATAAATAAATAAATAAATAAATAAATAAATAAATAAAGTGTTTGGTACACAGGTTACCTATAACTAGTTGTTTACTTGTTGTGTTATATTTTGAGTTAGCCCTGTAAAGTATGCCCTCATTCATCACCTGATATTTTTTTCATTATTTCATAGCTGCCCCTTCTTTTTCACTTATATACATTTGCACACTGTAAATATGTCTTCCTGTCACGTTTTTCACAATATTACCATACCTCTACCATAAAATTCCTGATATTACTTTTGACTTCAGTCGTCTCCTGTGAAGTGTCCTAAAAATATTACTTTAAAATGAGAATATATGGTGAATGATATTTCAGTGTATGTCTTGTTCTGTATTAGCATCAACACATACACATTAAGATACTCAAAATACCAATAAATTCTTTATGAAGTTGGTACATTTGTATAATAATTTTGTTGTAGATATCCTGTTTACATGAGAATTCCTGTGGAATTGTAACTTTCAATAACTGAACTGTCAGAGGAAATCCTTTTTTTATTTTACTTTTCATTAGTTGTTCTCGATCAAATATGATAGTGCATTAATCATTTATTTTAGCACACCTACACAAAGTTCAAATGGCCCATTGTTCTTGTTTACCTGCAACATTACATCGCTGGATGAGAAATACTGAACCTGTCTGTGAATTAATCTAATTTTGCAATTTCCACACTGGTTTTATCTGAGGCCTGTCTTTTGCTTAAAATGGTTTCTATTTCCAGTTTGATTTCAAGGAAAGTGAAAAGCTAGTTTCAGACACACATACTCATGTTTTGCAGTCTGTGTAATCTCCATCAGATGAGATAAATTTGAGTTCTGTTTCAGTCCTGCAAGATGAATTTGCCATCATAAGATTGAATGCTCTAATTCTCAGTGGCATTTTTCTCATTTCAACCTGCAAAGCCAATAATAAGGATCTTTTGATAGAGCTGCTTCAAATTCAAAGTCTTGGGGCTTGTTCTAAATTTAGTTTAGTTTCTGCTGCTTTGCTCTTCGCTATGCTGTCATATCCAGCGTTGATCAAACAAGAACCATATAAAAACGTAGCACAGATCTTTAACTCTATACAGTATTTGGTTGTCAGGCATCTAACAGACTTTTACAATATGGCTCCAGGTTACTGTGGAAGTCTTCAAGTCAACTGTCGTCTCAACTCTGATGCAATAAATTGGGAAATTATACATAAACTGTTGTAAATCTGTTTGCATAGATGATATTAAAGTTAATTATTTAGCATATTTTTTGACGGCTCAATGGTTTTTTCCATTAAGTTATTGCTCCAGAACTGCAGACACAGAAAGCTGATCAGCACCTCAGAGGTTTTGTGAAATGAAGCAAAACAATCTGAACAATACAATTATTTTATAAGAGACACTTTTTCATTGTTCCTTGCTGTTTAGCAGCGGTGACAATACTTTATAATTTGTCAAAAATACTAAAAATGAAGACATTTTTGTCTTACCATGTTATTGTTACATAAATAACATAAAAAAGAAGATTTCACAAAGCTGAGTGACAACAGAAAAGTGCTTGAAGGTGCAGCACATAACAAAATAAGAGATCAGTGACAGACTACTTTAATACAAACTCTTTCTATTTGTATCTAATCACCTTACTATGTGTTTTTATTCCCTTAAAAAGAACCTTTCATACCTTTTTGCTGTAGGTCTACATGCAAGGCAGCTCCCATATTTGTACCATGATGGTGTCTCTGAATGAAGTAATAACTGTGTGAAGTGAGAACCGTCTGAGCTTTAACCCAGCAGAACTAACTGTGTTTGGCAGGTGCACCGTTCAGGACAAGTGATGCCTCCAGTGGATAGAAAACAGTATTCTGATGTACCTGTAGTGCAATCATTTCTGCACCTAAGGTCAGTTGATCCACTCACAGGTGAAAACATGTTTTTATTTGAAAACATTTTGGCACTGATGGCGTACATTCACAACTGTGCATTTGAACAGTTTTCTATTCCCATCTTCAGCTCTGCTAGATGATACTTTCATATTGTTGTGCAAATTACAGGCTGATGTTTATCTCCTTTGTACGAGCAGTGATGAATCACAAAGTTTTGCTTTATTTGTTAAACAACTGTACAAACCTGTACAAGACCTAAAAAAAATGAAATTATATATTTTTATTTATTAATTAACTCCACCAAACCATGATATTAAACTACATATTGTTTAACCACAGCTTTGTGACTCAGGTTTGGGTCTTGTATCCTTTGCGTTTTTGCTTTTTCAGCCTCTTTGTTTTGCCTTTTTGTTTGTTTTGTCATTTCAATAAATCTACATTATCTGCAGGAACAGTGTGTATATTTTGGGGAGACTGGACTGTTTTCTGTTACATGGTATTATGGTTTGTAAGTGTGTTGTGTTGAAGTGTGTAAGCGAGCATTAAATAAATGTGTCATTCAAATATCTCTTTAATTTTGACTCTAATAATGAGAATATATGATGAAATGTTTTGCAATAGATGTGCTTTCGTATTGTCCCTCAGGTGCTTGTGTGCTTTCTGATTTATTCTCACATTTTGTTATTTAGATTGAGTCAAATGACATAATTCTCCTTATCTCTGTGTGTTAATGATGCTCTGCAGAATAATCCTTTTCTTTGATGATGGCTTATGGGTCTCTGCAGTTGGCATGAACCTTTGTGAAGAATGACATTGCATTTATCTTTTGTGCTCCAGACCTCTTGTTAAAACTTAAGAAATAAATTAAGTATGTAATTTTTGGGAGGCTAGAAATTGAGGATTTATCTACTAGTTTGGATCTAATAAGTTCTTTTGAGTTATTGTTTATAGTTTCCTATGAGGATTTTATCACAATGTTACTGAAATATTGAAAATATCTATCAAAATGTGAGAGAAAAAGCAACGATATATGTTATCCAGGCGCTGCACGGTGGCGAGGTGGTTAGCACTGTACCCAGTTCAGGTGGTGGCCTTTCTGTGTGGAGTTTGCATGTTCTCCCCGTGTTAGCGTGGGATCTCTCTGGGTTCTCCGGCTTTGCATGGTTGTTCGGCTATGTGTGTGGCCTTGTGATAGACCAGTGACCTGTCCAGGGTGTACCCCGCCTCTCGCCCGTTGTCTGCTGGGATTGGCTCCAGCTCCCCCCCATGAACAGATGGGCTTGGATGATTCAGGGGAAAATATGTTACAGTGTTTGAAAGTGATCAGACACCAGTGGCTTCCATGTACAATGTGAGATCACATTTATGTGAAATGTTTTAGGTTTGATTGTATTAAATTGTTAATGCCAAATTCCTGTGACTACTTTCCAGTTGAAATATCAAAATAATTTTAAAAAAATGGTACAAATCATATACTTTGATGTCTCATAATCTCATAATCTCATTGTGTTGGGATGCTGGCGTAGTGACAATAACGTTCTTGTATCTAAAATATACTAATGTATTAATGAGTCTATCATAAATGCCTGCTGTAATGTACATTTACATGAGTAGATCAAACTAAATAGCTAATCAATTGATGAACATTAATTCACAGTTAATTCATGCATCTGTCAATATGTCAACAAATTCAGTTCAGTTTAGATCAAAACATACAATTTAGCTTCATGCCACACTCTTTTATTTAAGGTGCACTACAAAACCTACTTGCTGGTATTTCTTTCTCTATGTCAAAGTATTCTTGGGAATTTACTTCTTTGGATGCATCTAATATAAGAAAAAGATCAATGGCATCAAACGAAATTATATATTTTGTTATAAACTGGTGACTTCATTGACACATTGATGAATTAACAGTGAATTATTCATCAAATGATAATCAAGTGTGACGTAATCGCAGGGAACAGGCATTCAACAGGAATTCATGAATTATTGCATTAGATAATCATGAGTTACAAACATTTTGTACCATTATCGTAAAGTCTTGCCTAACAATCGTTATGTCCAACTAAAGCCTCACATGCAAGGCATCTGCTAAAGTGTGTATCCAGTGTGTAGGATGTTGCAATGTCCAGAGTTGCAGCTGCCCGGACAGCTGTGCAGATGGGACAACTCACCAGTGGGAAGATACAAGAACTATTTAATCCACACTTTTAAGATTTATGCAGTTTAATTCCCATTTCCTTTTTAAAAGGTCATTTTAACACAAATGTATCAAATGAACCTTACATGTTGTATATTAATTAGTATAATAAAGACTAATTATTTGAAATGCATACTCCTCAGGTTTATTTGTTTAGTACAGTTATCACGTTTCACTTCTTATTACTTCAATGAAAACCAATCACATAACATTAAATAACAGAATCTTGCTTGTTGATTTAAACCATGTTAGTAAATATGAACTAATTATATCTGATATATTTTAGAACAAATTAAATGATGGAGATTATAAATTATTGAATGCAAATATTTAAAAAGTATTCATTTTGAAATAAAATCAAATAGATGTAAATCCATGAAAATGAACTCTGTCATGCATAATTTCCGTGAGTGATACTAGCAATTACATTTAAAATAGATGCTACTGTGTCTAATTACACATGACAATACATTTATTTAGAAGCTCCTTTCAACACCCCAAATAATGATAAAAGTAATAAAATTAAAAAACAAGACAAGAACACAGTAAGAGAACATATAGAAAGCAAGACAGGCTACATTTGCAGAACTATGGTCTCAATGTTAAGCAGCTGTGAGGAAGAGGAAGAACTCAGAGAGCCGGATGGGGTGGTGATGTGGAGGATGTCAGACAGACACATAGAGGTGACGTTATAGATGGCTTTGGAGGAATAGGAGGAGTTTAAACTGGATATGGTGGAATACTGGGAGCCAGAGGGGATGCTGACGAAAGAGTGGGATATTGTGATATGAGGAGGTTCTACTGAGGATGTTCTGAACCAGATAAAGCTTACGGAGGGATTTTTGAGGAAGGCCAAAGAGGAAGGACTTGCAGTAATCGATACAGGAGGCTGTGAGCGAGGATAGTGACAGGAGGGGTCAGGAAAGGGCAAAGTTGATTAATGTTTCATAGGTGGAATATACAGATCAGGTAATGTTGCTGATGTGAAACTGAAATGACAAAGTACTGATCGAGGATGTCAGTAGTCACAGAGCAACTGTCCGCTTTGGACAACATGGAGTTTGTTCCAACTGGAAGAATTTTGGTTGCCAAGTTTGTATTTCAGATAAACAAGAGAAGAGTGAGGAGGGGCCTTAAGGCATAAGGCCCCTCTATATTTAGTGGAGTTCTCTCGGTCAAAGGTGGCGTAAAGAGGCCACCGGCCTTCTCCTGTCTGCATCCGTGTGCGTCCTCAGTGGTCATTCAAACTATAATATTTTTTGTAATATTTTGAATCTCCTGTGGTTTATTATTTGTATATATTCTAATTCTGTGTTATTTCAGGATTTATTGTTGACGTTGGTTTAAAAAATCAATAAGACACCTGCTGCTAATCCAGAACTCTGCTGCTAAAGTCCTCACTAAGACCCAGAAAGTGGACCACATCAGTCCAGTTCTGAGGTCTTTACACTGGCTGCCTGTCTGTCAGAGGATAAAGTTCTGTTACTGGTTTATAAAGCTTTGAATGGTTTAGATCCAAAATACATCAGTGACCTCTTGACCCAGTAGGAACCTACCTGCAGGTCATCTGGATCTGGTCTTCTGTCAGTTCCAGAATCAGAACCAGACATGGATTCAGCTTCTATGCTACAAATATCTGCAACAAACTCCCAGCAAACCTAAGATCAGCTGGAACATCCAGCTTAAAGACGTTCTCTGCTGCATTTCAGTAGCTTTTATTTTACATTATTTTAAGTTTTGATGTTTTTCTGAATTTCTAACCCTTAAACCCACGTGTTGTTGATTTATGCTGTAGCTGCTGATAAATTTGCTTTCTCTAATATTTTCCTGAACCTCAGAAACGGTTTTGCATTAAAACGTCAGTCAGCTTTCTGCTTTGCATCGAGCCCGCTGCTGTAATGAAACTGCCCGCTGTGCATGTGTGTTTTTATCTGATCCCACTGGCCCCCAGGGACCCCCGCCTCTCCGCTGCACCGGTAGGGGCGGGGCAGCACTGCAGCAGTGCGCCTCGCGAGCTGTCTCCGGTAATGTTCCATAGATACTCACGCCCCTCTCCGCCCCTGCCGCGAGACAGGTGGTTGGACTAAATGTTTTCTTCCTCCAGCTCCCCATATCAGAGTAACAGAAGAACAGAGAGAGAAAAAAATCTGTTGACAGCAGGAGAGGGTCGGTCGGCGCGAGCGCGTCCCCGATGGACTTCCAGCGTGTGACCTCGGCGATCACCGGGCGGACAGCAGGAGAGGGGGGCAGCAGCAGGACCGCACGAGGAGAGCCCCGCCGATCTTCCAAATGTTTTGCAACGAATTCCTCGAGATGCTGTTCACCGGAGAGGATCTACCGACAGCGGAATGAGATGCGCGAGTAGAGATCTGTCACGATTTGGGTGGGAATCTTCATCTGAGAGGCGGCAGGATCAATTCTGACAATCCTCCGGTCCCGGGAAGTTCCCTTGGGGGGCGGCGGGAGGGTGGATTTCATTATGGCTTCAGGCGCCGGTAAGGCTGCACAGCCCACCGGGCAGGGCTCCGCCGTGAACGGGACTGCGGCAGAGTTTCCCAACATCGAGCAGGAGCTGTATGACTACCAGATGCACAGCAAGATGTGCAAGAAGATCGCTCAGCTCACCAAGGTAAGACCTGCCTCTGACACCGGGGGGGCTGACTATGATCTGATGGTTGCCTCGGTTACAGTATCCATCATGACACATCCGGTGATACTCAGCAACATCATTCATCACAGAATCTAGATGTTTATGGACATGAGAGATGAATATGCAGAGATAAGCACTAAATACTGATTCCAGCTTCATTGCTGTGTTGATGTAAAATCAGCTTTTTTTCTTGGAATAATCACTGGAAGAAAAAAAAAAACTTGGATCAGCTTCTCTTGTCTTTGTGACTGACTGTAATCTGACAAGATCAGATTAAGGACGGCTTTAGGTGTAGGCTGCAGATCTCCAGCAAGCTGAGAGCCAAACAAGCAAGCAGCAGCCAAAACTAATGTGCTGATCAGATCATTTATGGATCATCTTCCCCAAGCACTCAGAGCTTATTCAGCTGTCACAGACTGCAAATTTCATCCAGTTAGAGCTCATAATGGCTGATAAACGGAAACTAACTGAGAAATAAACAGGATGAAAAGAAGGAACTCCTACATGATCCTTCTGGTTGTCTCTTTGCATTTTAAACCAACATTTGATGCTGTTTCTTCCTGTTCAGGCAGCTCTATCTGCTTCAGCTTTGCGGGGATTCTCCTTTTCTGTGCTTCCCAATAGTGCTTACAGAGGCAGGGCATGACCCGCTGCTTGTTGAGCTATGACACTTACTGATGAGGGTGCACTTCCTTTAGGTACGACACTGTGTTGCCTGAAAGTGCACGTATGTCTCCAGTGATGTGCGCGCGTGTCCTTTACGGGGTTCTTGCACAAAGATGACACGGATGAGAGGTCAGCACTTGTGTCTGCGTTTGTTAGCGGCGTCTGCACCGACCCCTCTCGCCATCATCATCTCTCTCCTCCTAAGAAGTCTGGATTTGTTTGCCCTCTCATGAAAGTTCATGCACGACATGCCAAACCCGCTTTAGCTCTGATGACAGAGAAAAAAAAAACCTGAAACCCAGAGTGCTGCTGAAATATAAGAATCATCAAATGTGATATTTGTTGCAAGCGTTTCCGCCTGGTTTGGGGATGCTTGGCTTGTGACACATGGGTCATTTGAGTGTTTTGGGGCTGGGTGTAGAGTGGAGAGGAAGTGGGAAATGGGTCAGCCGGGGTAACCTTATATATTTTATAACCTCAGCTAGTTGTGCGCGGACATGGAGATGCACATGCACGCACCCGCTTATCCTCAGCACACCTCCTCACATCTGCCCATCCCTCCTTATGCTTCGCTAAAACAACTCCCTCCCCTTCCTCTCTGTCCCGGCTGAATGGGTGCTGCTAAAGATAAACCAGTTGGAGTGTGTTTACATGGCGGAGCAGGCCAATGGGAAGAAAGCGGGCGCTGACCATGTCAGGCCAGCTGTTGTGAACGTTCACATAAGCTCGCGCGTGAACAGGCATGCGCACCCTCACATGAATACAAAGAGAAGGGTGGACTCCCTGACTGCTCACAGAGATCAGCAGTGGCATATTAAAGTCTGAGATTATACAAAAACGCCTACACTCTTGACTGGCAGCTTTAATTCTATCTTTGGACTTCCTGTGCTAACCACGTGCACTGTCACAGTGTTCCCTGCTTTGTAATCCAGCAGGCTCAGTAGCCTCTTTGATATGTGTGGAGGTATGTGTGTGTGTGTGTGTGTGTGTCGCAGCTACCAGTCAGTCTACACCTCACCCCTTCCTCACCTGTTCTAAACAGATCATTCATTTCATGCCTTGCTGACTATGAAGTTATTGTCAATAAGCAAGGGCAGCGGCTTGTGAGGCTACATGAATAACACTATCGAGCGGCAGGATCAATATGAGAATGTGGAGTCCGGATTTACAGTAAGAATCGTCCGCTCTCTGCAGGCTCTCCCATGTCCAGTACCTTCACATTC
Source organism: Pseudomugil tenellus (assembly GCA_037177515.1). Lineage (NCBI taxonomy): Eukaryota > Metazoa > Chordata > Actinopteri > Atheriniformes > Pseudomugilidae > Pseudomugil > Pseudomugil tenellus. The sequence goes on from JBAMHX010000005.1 coordinate 7,846,320, forward strand.
ACACCTAAAAACAACAACAAAAAATAAATGTGTAAGAATAATAATCAAATCATCCAAATGTCTTCTCAGTTTATTGTTAGATAAAGTTTCAATAACAGTAATGTATCACGATTTTTTATATTAATAAATATTCTGCATTATTAAAGTTCAAAGTCAGGTCAGTTTGCTTTATTTTTTAATTGGTTTCAGATGCTTACGTCTAGCATGACAAACACAATGCAGGATTTATTATAAAAATGTTAGAAAAATCTAAATAATTATGATAAAATTATTTAGAAGTAATTAAAATGGACCAATCAGGAAAGAGAGAAAGGAAGTGCAGCCAGTTAATGAGGTTTAAAATAAAACCAAATAAATGTGCTAAATTTATTCAGTTCAGGAGCAACAGAGATACCAGTGTGTTTCTAGTTCTTTGTGCTTCAGGTTGATACTTAAACCCAGAAGCATTGGATGTAAAAAGATAAAGATCAATATTCTCCACTCAACCAAAACAGTACAGTAATAATAGTAATTAAAATGTGTGTGATCATAAAATGGCAAAAAATTATCATAAATAAATGAAGAAACTCTAAATTGTACTTTGGTGGAGTAACTGGGTCAAGTTACTGCACCCACTGCAAATATTTTAATCACATATTGGCAAATAAGGAAACACAATTTAATGACAATTTGGTTAATTTTGAGATATTTAAGAAAGATAAAAAATTTAAAAAGATTTAAATATCAACATCAGGGAGATTACATTTTTAGTTTTTTAGTGTCGATTTTCTGATTAATAGCACTGCCATAATGCACCTGTCTCTTTTTTCTAATGTCTCTTTTATCCATGATTGCATATTTTAGTCCGCCGGCTGCTGCAGATGTCGACGCATGAAGAAATGGGTTTCGTTTATTTAATCTTTAACATTCGAGGTCTTAGATGAAGTTCAGACGATAAGGAAATACAACCTGAGTCATATGGATGGACCTGTTTTCCCTTTAATTTTACAGATAAATGATTAAATAAAACACTCCAGTGTTACAAAAGAGTCCAAAGATAAATTAGCATCATAACTTATTATTTATGTAGATTTTCATGTCAGATCTTGCAGTGAGCTTTCAGATTTACACTGGTTTGTTTGCTGGTTTCTGGTTTGCAGATGTTTTTCATGACTTGGTCTACATTTTTTGTTCGAATGAAGGAAAATCTTGAAATCTTCTCCTGTCTTGAGAAGTATCATTTACCTTTTGAAATAATGACATCTTTTTATAAAAAGAGATCTTATGTGTTTGGAGTCAACCTGCTGACGTCACCATTTAAGGTTAAATTGCAATTAGTGCACTCAAAGCTATTAATTTAGATATTTCATTATTACCAATACAAATAATGGCAATTAACCATTTAACTATATTATAGTATATATATATATATATATATATATATTAATGTCTAATAGATAATCAAAGTATTTGCCAAACTCTTTAAAAAATCCACAAATTAGAAGTGAACACAAAGAAATATGTAGATGCATATTTCTTTGCATTTTAAATTAAATTTTGTGGCAGCAGAAGTTATCCTTAAAGGTGTGTTAGGTGTAACTGGTGTTTACACCCTGCTGTTGTCAAACATGATAATTAAGCAACTGTGATCACAAATATGTCAAATAATAGCAATTTATTGCATATTGTAGCAACTGCAATATGGGAAGTGAGCCAAACGGGAGGCAGTCATGCCAGCGGCTGCTCTAACTGATGCTTTTGCAAATGTAGAGAGAGAACAGATCTCAACCTGCTCGGAAAATCTCTCGCAAGCCAAGCTGTCGCTGAACAATGCAGGCGGCATGCATGAACCCCGTTTAAAATTGAGATGTTCAGCCATCACAGATGGGGTGTAATGGTCAGGTGGGCTTCACAATCCCTTCGAGTCCCAACGTCCAGGTGGAAACTGCTCGTCTGAATCATTACCAGGTTTCTACATTAAGCCGTCCTCGTTTGGCTTCGTATCCTTTTTCTGTCCCTTCAGACACCTCTCACACAGCCCTCTAAGAGCTTGGCCTAATTTCAGAGCACCCTTCATTCCTATGCGTCACGAGTCATCGTTAGAGAGCCAAAGTTCATGCACATGGATGGGATTGAATAGCCTGCATGACACACTGTACACTGGTTTGTCGAAGATCAATAAGAGTTGCTGGAATATAGAAAATAACAAAAATATGTTATGAGTTTGATCAGTTTACGGTAGTGTGTATGTGTGAACAAAGGAGGGTTGTGACACACACATATAGGGAATGTCCAGCAGATCTGTGCCAGCTGTGTGCTGCAGACAGAGAGGCGTCTGGATAAAATATGAGCCCATGTATCTCCTCCGTAAACCTGTGTGTGTGTGTGCATGAACACACGGCCTCTGCAAGTGGGTAAGTGAGACGTCAGGGTCACCAGGCCCAGATGATGACACTGTCAATATGGCGTGAAGGTTAAAGTGAGTAGTGGGGGGGAGGAATTGGACCATATTTCATACAGTATGCCAGTCGTACACTATAACGGGGAGGGAAGGAGAGGGCATACGTGTGGGGAGGCGTCACTGCACCACCACATCATTCTAAGGTTACCACACATGAACAGAGTTTATTAGGTTTCTGTTTACTTCTATTTATGATTTTGTATTGACGACTTTCTGTCTCACAGCCACTTTAGGATTTTAATAGTAATGGATCAAAATATTGGGTCTATGAGAGGTTTATGGGCTTGTATTGCTACTGGTTGAATGAATTCAAAGAGATAAAAAATGTGCTAACATGAGACAAATACAATGTAAGTCGAATAAGGAATTCGGATGTCTAACATGCCTCATCCCAACCAAACAATAATGTCCCACTGAGATAAGCAAATATATATTAAACACACAAACAGACAACATTGCAATTACTTCCCACCCCTACAATAGCATCACTTACACACAGGTATACATACACGCAAAGACCCACTCCACGCCCATCCCACCCAACCCACGCCCATCCCCAACTGTCTCTTTCTCTTAACTACAACTATTTATAACTATAAAATGAGACTCAAATCAGTGACTCAACCCAAATATCTAAATCTAACATAGTAGCTCAGTGCAAAAGAGATGGTTTAAGGTGCAATTTTAAACTTTGTATTTGAAATCTGCTTAAATTTAGTGACACACAGCACTGACCAACTTGTCTGTGAACATATCAGAGCAGTGTTTGCATGCTCAGTAAATAAATGAATAAATGCAGATAGTGTAAGTGTGTGAATGGTTAATAAATAAATTCATAAAAACAGATGAGTGTTTATCACCTGGTATGGTTAGTATTTGTTAACCAGGTCAGTGGAATATGCATGTAGCTCATAAAACATTAAACTCCCACTTGTGCTTATTTACATACAAGAATTATACAAGAGTGATTCATGCTTTATACAAGCGACTTGTGCAGCATGTTGTACACAATCTCTCAGTTTGTACAGTTGCAAAATGGGCTGCAGGTTTTTGGCTACTGAGGTGATCAGTCGACCTTAATACACTGGTGAAGATAAGAAAGTGAACATCGTCCTGGCCGAAGTGACACACACTTCGACTTCTTGTTAAAATGTTATATGTATAGGTAGAGAGTAAAATTGCTTCTTCATTGCCTGTTTTTGTCCCTGCCACTCTCCAGGTGATTTACTCTCTGAACATGAAGAATGAGGAGCAGGAAGCAGCCCTGCAGGCCTTGAGCCATGCTCACCACGACGAGTTGCACCGCATCCTGATGGAGACGTGCCATGAAGGGGAGGGGTCTGCATTAAGGACACGTCTCCTTGAGCTGCAGGAATCTCTGGATGAACAACAGCGAGTTGGAGCCCAGGTGTGTGACTGTGTGAATGGTGCTCGAGTGGAGGCATGATCCATCTAGCGGGTGGTATCAGAGTAATTTAACGTGTAGTCCCAGCTGCTGTGACCGCGATCCACAACAGCTTCTGAGTTTCAAGTAGTTTGTTGATTATTCAGCCTATGTTGTGCATCCTGATAAAATGTCAGCGTGTCTTTATTTTAACGGCCCTTTTTTATTATTTATAAACCGCAAACATGCATATTTTAATAAACCTGTTTAATTCCAGTTAAGGTCAGAGGGGCTCTGGAGAAACAATCACTCACACTCACAAAATCAAATACAATATCAAAGCTCTCAAAAGGGTACTAACACACAGATAATGAGATCGAATAACTCCTGCTTGTAAGACTAAGAAGCACCAAGATGCTCCACATATGCGTCTTTTGTTTCCATTTAAAGCAGAAGCGTCTATCAACACAGCCACGTTTGCAGTGAAGCTGTTCTTATTCACATGTTTTTCACAGAGTCACTCATCTAGTAGCATGAAAATAATCTGTTTGAGGCAATTTCAGCTTTACTTACTGCACAGTAATCTCCTGCAAAGAACGTTAAAACGAGGCAGAAAGTCTTCTACGTATTTTTGTACGTTAGCGTTATTACAGTGCTGTGCATTCATCAGTCAAAAAACTTGATTTCAATTCCATGTCATCCAGGAAACATGACAGAGATTTACTATTAACCTTTAATTGACTTCGCAGTTTTGTTTGTTTTTTCTGTCTCATGCTAAAATGCACCACCAGCTTGCAGAATCTTGCAGTACATTTGATTGTATTGTTAATTTGTATAACCTTTTTTTCAAACAATTCACCATCTTAAAGACATTTTTCACATTAGTCTGGAGGTTTTGCTGCTCAAGTGATTTTTTTATGATGCATTCATCCAACAGAAGAGTTGCTGAACAGAAGGATCAACTGGTTTAAACCAAATTAATAATTTGGGTTTGGAGAAAAAAAAAATAAATAAATAAAACACACCAAATCCCAAACGAGTTGAAGAAGGAACCAATAGGAAGCTGGCAGGAAAAAGGCAGAGAGGAAAACCAGCAGAAATTTAGACTTCTGCCAACTTATGTGAAATGTGAGGTTGCTAGCTAACAAAATGGTTAAATTAGGTTCCAGCCCTGCAGATTTTCAATGTCTCCCTGCTCTGGCACACCGGACTCAAATGAATGAACCATTTTGCAGAACCCGTTAGGCTGTTGGATCCAAAGAAGTTTGAATCAAGTGTGTTGGCGCTCATTATTGCTTGAACATCACAACACTGTAATACCATAAGTTTTTTATGGGTTTGTTCTGATCTATTTCAAAGTTTATACTTACTATTTACACTTTTGAGTTGATGCAAAGAACTTTTGCATGTGGCACAACCAAAATACATGAACTTTGAGATATTAAAATGTTAGAAACTGTCTTTAAAAGTTGCCATGTGAAATAATGTGTCAGCTTACTGCGGAGTTCATCCTGTTATCCTCTGTGCCCTTCAGGTTCAGGCAGATTTTGAATGCTTCCGAATCCAGGCGGAGGAGAGAGAGCGTGAGACCGAAGCGGAGCTGAGAAAAGAGTTTGAGGAGAAGCTCCAGGCTGCAGAAGAAGAGCTCCAGGAGAGCAAAACTCAGATCAGTACTGGCCAGGAGGAGAGCCTGAGACTGAGCACAGAACTGGAGAAAGCTCGGGAGCAGATCCAGGAACTGAACAGCAAATGTGAGGAGCTTCAAAAAGCAGCTGAGGAGGAGAAGCAGAAGAAGGAGGAGGAGAGACAGAGAGAGGACGAGGAGAAAGAGAAACAAGAGGAGGAGAGAAAAACAGAAAAGCACGAGGACTTGGAAAGAGTGAACGCCCTCCTGGAGGAGCTGAAGGCGCTGAAGGAAGAGAGGGATGTAGCGGAGGAAGAGAAGAGGCAGGCGGTGAAAGAGGAGCGGGAGCAGTGGGAGCAGAAGGTGAACGATCTAAATGAAGAGAAAGAGCAAATGAGGAAGAAAATCGAGGCAGAATGGAAGGAGGAGCGGCAAAGGTGGGAGGAGAAGGAAGAGGAGGAGAAGAAGGGAATGCACAGTGCTCTAAGGGAAAGAGTGAAACTGGCTGAAGCAGAGGTGGAGAGTCACCTGGAGAAGCTGGCGGAGAGCAAGAGAAGCACAGTGAAGCTGCAAGAGAGGATACAGGTGCACACATTTATTTTTACACATCCTAAAACTAGAAACCAGAGCTGTGAGGAGGGGGGTGAAATGTTGCAGCTTCCTGGACTTAATACCCCCAGCTAATGATTGTGTTGATGGGAAAAGGGGGAGTGAGTCCACGGGGGTGGGGGTCATGCTTGCCTAACCACAGGCTGCCCACTCTGAGTGCTATTCTCTCTGCCAAATATCTGCTAATGAGTAGTTTGAGCAGGATAGATCGGCTGCACCACTGCCATTACCATCTCACGCATGAGCATTGGGAGCCCTGGGAGTGCTGGCATGGAGCTGACATAAGCCCTAACAGCAGACCATTAAAGGCTCACTGCTCCCTTACTCACCACTTTTCATCCTCATCTTCTGCGCTGCCTGTTGTCTGACTTGCATCCCTTCTTCTCATAATCTGTGGCGTATTAGCATTTTCTTATTCCTCATCCGACCTTGTTATTGCTTTTCTATTCCATTGTGCTTTCTGTCAACCCCGTAACACTCCTCTGCATCGCCTTAACGCCCCCCTCCCGCCTCCCCAGGACCTGGAAGAGGAGCTGGAGCTGGATCGGAAGCGTGTGTCTGAGGCTGAGGGCGTGGTTAAACGGGCGGAGGAGGAGCTAGCGGTCGCCAAGGAGAGACTGCTGCTGCAGGAGGACGAGCTGCAGAGCAGAGCAGGTATTTCTTCAGTCTGCCGCTCACACACCTGTCTGCTGAAGGTAGTTACCGGAGAAAGCTAATCTGAAGCCGGTGCAGTCTCATCATTCATGCAGACTAATTAAGTTCTCATGTCATGCCGCTATAATAAAAACAGATAATGCAACATACTCACATTCTTCATCCTCCAAAAAGGCAAACAGCTTCATCAAATTGTCATGATGCTCAGTCAGCTAAAAAGCTGTGATTGTTATAAAGTGCATGAGAAGGGATTTTGTTTTAGGCTCTTCCTTATTAGAGCTGCACACTGTGAAGCCAATTCTTTTTGTTTTCATTGTTTTTAGGGGTTCCTTCTGCAGCTAAAAACCCTCAGAAGACATATAAATATGACTCTCCAATTTCCTTCCAGTCCTTTGAACCCAAACTTTTTGTCATTGTTTCATCTTTTTCTTTAGAAATGTTTGCAACATTTTTTAAAATGACGACCTTCGAAATCAGAAACTGCAGATGCAGTTCAGTCAAAGCTGACTAACAACCTTTCAGATAATTTGTAATATAATTAAGTTTGTATAACTAGCTGCATAGATGTGTATTTCAGCTCGTACTATTAGATATAACGACTCACTTGAGTCATACAATTTAGTTCATGATTGAATCTTGGAATGAACACTGCATAATACAGAAAAAAAAACATTATCTTATATGTATTTTATCTGTATTTATTAGATAAAATAATTTAACGTTATTATTTTCACAAATCTTTATTTATATGGAGTTAAAAATAACACAAAGTTTTTAATGGGTGGAAAAATCCTGCAGACTTCAGATACATTAAGTTATATATATGCCGTGTAATCTAGTCTAATTGAAATCAATAACCATGGAAAGCATACGACAGAAGTAACCTGAGAGTTCAGACTAGCACAAACCAAGCTGATTACTTGGCATTAAGATGTCCCAATATTCACATTTACCTTGTCTATGGTTTGGCGTCAGGTAGGTGGAACTGATTACTCTTTAGTACACAATCTCATTGAAATAATGTATCAAAACACTGCAAGGCACCTCAGCAAACTGGCCAGTTCATACACCAGTAAAAAGAAAAAAAGATCAAGTCATTAATTCACTGTCAAATATCAGTTGCATAAACTCTGCGACTGAGTCTCTGTCCATTTGTCTTTGTTTTGTTTTAAAGGTTAATGTTCAGTTTCTTGTTGGGATGACATTTTAATATGTGGAAAGCTGAATTTTCAACTTCCAAATAAGAAAATAACAAAGAACAGACCAGACCAGTCAGATTGCCTGTAAGACAAACTACTGGCACAATATTATATCCTGAACGCAGAGTGTCAGGAATATTATGGTTTCACTCAGACCGTGTCTCCCCTCGCATCTGCCGCTGAATAACCTTCATGTGAGCGCGATAACTCGAATAAATTTTGCAGTTAGATTGTGATACTTAGTATACGTGTTTAGTTCCCCAAAGGGAACGACCTGTATCGAATTTCATGATTTTGGGATTTATGGTTTCCCGACCAGGGGATGCTTTATGCATCAAAAATCAGATTTTTGCCTATATCTCTGGAACTATTTGTCTCATTGACGTCAAATCAAGTGCAAATAAAAGGTCATGACCTCTGGATACATCCTGGCCTGACATCATACCGGGCTGGTTTAAAGTTTCAACCCCAGTTGAAGCTTTGTGACTGAACATGTGTGTCTTTATATTATTGTATTGTGTGTATTTGAGGAATGGGGAATTGGAGGATTGGGGGGATTTGGGGATGGTAAATGGACTTGTACTTATATAGCGCTTTTCCAGTCATGTTGACTGCTCAGAGCGCTTTACACTTCTTAGTTCACATTCACCCATTCACACACACACTCACACCCCGATAGGCACATCAGGGGGCAGCTTAGGGTTCAGTGTCTTGCCCAAGGACACTTCGACATGTAGTCAGGCAAAGCCTGGAATCGATCTCACAACCTTCTGGTTGAAAGACTTCTGCTCTTCCACCTGAGCTACAGCCGCCCATAAATCCCTAGTTGTCGCATCTGACGGCATAGCCCTTGTTAACTCATATTTTTGCTTCATAACTGCTGGTGAGAACTTGATGCTAGTAGCAAACAACTCGATATGCTGCCGTGAATGTGGCATCATTAAGTCGCATAGAAATCCTCTGCAGTTCTAAAGTACTGAGTGAGATATTTTTTCAAACGTGGACGTCCCAACACAAAGATGTTGGCGTTGCATTTTTCTCAGTCAACACATTCTAAGATTTCAACTTCCTGCAACCTGTTTTGACATAAATTTAGCTTTTGGATGAAAACATAACTGATCAATTAACTTGTTAGTGAGCTGTGATCTTTCATCTTGGTATTTTATTATATGACGTGTGTCTTTCAGAAGAACTCCTGAATCGAAGTGGCTGTGAGGTGTGTGTTTGTACTGAAATAGAGGAGCTGAGGAGCCAGGTGTGCCGTCTGCAGAGCAGGAACAGAGAGCTGGAGCTGCAGAGCAGCGGCAGAAACAGTGACCACGCCCGGCAGATACGCCAGGTAATACACACCTGATGAGCAAATTCAGAATGCAGGAAACCAAAAGCATTTGTTTGATAAATTCGAATGCTGTGTTTCCCTCTTCATAGCACGCTGAAGCTCTGTCCAGTTTGCGTTCAGAGATGGTGAGAGCCCAGACCGAGGAGCTGCGTCGCATCCAAAAGCATGCAGATGATGAAAGGGACAAACTACAAAAGGAGATGGAAAAAGAGAAGGAGGTCCTGCAAAAAGAGAGGGAGCAAGAAAAGGAACGTTTCGAAAAGGACAGAAACAGAATGCGCAGAGAAAAAGACGAGGAGAAGCAAGTCCTGCAAAAAGAAGTGGAGGAGCTTAAAGAACGTCTGAGGTGTGAAAAAGAGGAGGAGGTGGAACGGCTCCGCAAAGAACTAGAGGTGGAAAGGGTCCGAGTTCGGTCCCAGTTGGACAAGAGCATTGAACAGGTTGAGGCGGAGAGAGCCAATGTGCAGCAGAAGCTGGAGGAGGAGAAGAGGAGGTTGGTGGAGAAGGCTGAGGATGACAGGAGGCGTCTGAAGGAGCAGGTGCGGAAGGCAATAGAGGAGGTGATGAGGAGGCATGCAGCCGAGTTAAACAGCATCCAGGAAGCTCTGAGCTCAGAGAGGCGGACCAACCAAGAGGTCAGCACCTGTCTTCACATCCACACACAGTTTATTACATGCTACGTACTGATACTACTTATTGCATGCTAGTTAGCAATGAGTCAGACTTGCTTACATCTCATCTCTTTAGTAATAATCTTAAATGTATTACGTGTTTGTGCTTTTCAAGGGTTTTCTCTTCATTTTATCTGGCACGTAGATGCTATTTTTGCATTACATCCTCAGAACTGTGGGTTGCAACATGCTGACCAGCTGCAGTACATGCAAGGAACGCTAGCAACATGAATGTTCAGCAGTTTGGAACGTAAACAACTATCAATTGCAAAAGTTATTTGTTTAAAAACATGTAGCTCTATATGAAAATGAAATCAAATATCTGATGATTCTCCAAATCGGGAGCTTACTCGCTTCTACCTGCTGCAACAAACTCTCTACTCTTTTGTTATTCCCAAACCTGCCTAAAAAAAGATAAAAGAAAATTTAATATAATTTCAAGGCAAAACAATTTCTCCACAGCAGATTCTCCCATTTGTTTTTATTGATTCGGGATAATTATACTGTATTTAATAAAAGAACTGTGTAGACATGAATAATTGTTAGATACATAATGAGTTTTCTTTCATGCTCTGGCACAGCTATCACCACTGCAGAGTGTGTGGTGAAGTTCATTTGTACTCATGTAAAAATATAATGACAGTTAATCACACACAGAGATCAGGCTTGTCCAGTCTAATACATTTAGTTTATAGACTGGTTGAAAGTACACCCCCTTTTATGTGTAAGGTTTTACGTATCAGGACGTAACTGAAAAATAAAACTCACCAGGATTTTGCCAGGTTTTAAAATCTGGTAAATTTAGCCTCCACAAAAACCACTTCAGGTTCCAGCAGAACATTTTATTAAGACTTTGACTGACCCATTACAGCAGCTTTACTCTTTTCTTTTTCAGCTATTTGTTGTAGATTCCTTTCTATGCTTAGGATCATTGGCTTGTTAGATAACCCAGTTCAGCCAGTGCTGTCAGTCTCTCGTTGGAATTCTCTGATATGCAGGTGAATTCCTGATCCAGTTGATGTCTGCAAAAAAAAGGCCACTCCACCACACCACCACTGAACTGCGCGTTGGTTGGATGCATTTTGGACCAAAAACCAAAGCACATCTGTCATGTTCTTTTTGCACCTTATAACACCTTTGCATCTTACTCGTGGATACCAATCTTTGTACTGTCATGAACTTTAATGCTTAAAGTGTAACTCACCCCCTGAAAGGACTGACCCCGCCCTCAGACTAGTTTGAAAACCTCCACAGAAGGGTCGACAGACACAGAGGGGAAAGACTAAGTGTGGGGGAATGAGCAGGAAGGGGCGTGGCCTAGGCCCGCCGGGGTCCGTTCCCTCGGGCTGCGGGGGGATCTGGCCGGGACCTCCCTCTCCCGCCTCCTGAGTGGATGATGGGCTGGTTCCTGGCTGGGGTGACTGGGGTCTGTTTGGAACTGGCTGCCGTGTGTCCGGGTCTTGGGATCCTCCTGGCCGACCTCTGACCTTTTGAGTAGAGGGGGTTGCCTGAGGATATTCACTTTCCTGCGAGCACTTTTCACCTCGTACGTTCTGCATGATGACACAGTCACTAAAATCTTATTTTGTAACAGTCATTCTTCCGTATTCATATTTGTTTACTCTGCGGGAGCTCATGAGATCCTTTTTTTCCATTAATTTCTGTACAGGTGTGACGAATGGCAAAGGATGGGTGGTTAGATTGCGTTTTTTTTATTTGTGGTGGGATTCTGTCTCTTCTTTATGTTCTGTTTGTGTTCTCTTTCCTTTTTCTTTTGTTTTTTTATATCCTTTTTTTCCGTCCCCTCCGGTCATGTCCAGCAATACATGTAATCTCTGTCGAGCTAAGATGTAAATAAAATAAATAAAGAATTCAGATTGTCAAGAGGAAAATAATATACAAGTATATAAATATAGTTCCTCTTGACAGAATAAATTTGCTCAGCATGATATAGCGGACAGATCATCATTCTGCCTGCCTCTATGCTGGACAACTTAAAAAAAAAGGGGGGGCGTGTCTCTGTGATATACTGCTTTTGGCCAATAGGAAAATTCCACTGCAGTAGCCAATGTTCAACCCAAAGAGGGCAGCACTAAGACGGTGTTTGACCAAAGTTTGCCAAATTAAACAACTTTACAACAAAATACCAAAAAATGCACTGAAATAAGAAGACAGCACTCTTATAGCCCAGTTTAGACAGTTTATCAACAAAAAATGTAGTTTGGGGGTTAGTTAGACTTTAAGGAGCTCACACTTTACCATGTATGTTAGATGAGCAGCATCTGGATGAGACGTACCCTCTGACTTCTATCTGAGCTTCATCTTTATACTTTTCCTATTTTAAAGATCCAGTTACCAAATGATTTCTAATTATGATACAATTAATGTGTGATTTTTAATATCTCAACATACTTCAAAGTGTGGTTCCGAAGTACCCTTTGAATTGGGACAGCACTTGGTGCAGCAGTATGATGTATGTGCATGTCAAATCCTCACTTTGTAGTATGCAGGCCCTGAATTGAGACAAAGCTGATGTCAAGTTCTGCTCATTAATTCTGATGTGTGTCACCGGTGCAGCAGCAGGAAAACTTCGAACACTTGCATGAGTGCGGAGTTGCCGACCCCTGGCTTAGTCCAATTAAAGGTTGCGGGGAAGGTGGAGCCTATCCCAGTTATCTATCACTGGGAAGTTGGGTCAGGTCACCAGACCATCACAGGGCCAACGCAGAAGGGCAAACAAGCTTTTACATATAGACAGACCAACAAACTCAGCTTGCATGTCTTTGGACTGTGGGAGGAAGCCAGAGTACCTGGAAAGAACCCATGCTAACGCGAGGAGAACATGCAAACTTCACACCAGAAAACCACTGATCAGACCTCCCACAAGTCGAGGCTCAAACCATCAACCTTCTTGTTGTGAGGTCATGGTGCTAACCACTGTACCACCGTGCAGCCCGCCATTACTCAGTGATGCATAAATATTTCCTCTCTTATCTATTTTATTGTCTTGTGACTCCTGAGGGTACCTCCACCCACACGGAGTATGATTAATGGATAAATCATTGTCTCAGTGTAAATGTGTAATTAAAAAAGACTTTTTCACATAAATGATCTGTTAGTATTGTGATGGCGTGTGCATGATATGGACTGCACTTATTAGGCTTATTAATAGGATCATGTCAGAATGGTTGGGTCAAGTTGAAAAAAAAAGATTAACTCCCAGTGTAATTGCGTTTTTGGTGATGGGAAATATGTTTTAAGGTGTGTGCACGTTTGGAAGAAGAGAGGAGAGCTGCGGCGGCGTTACGTAATGGGCTGGAGAAGGAAAGAGACGAGCTGAGGACAAAACTGAAGGATACCACCAGTGAGGTCAGAAGTGACCCATTGTGTCTTATTACTACATAAATATGGAAGAATCTATAAATAATCTGTTCTAACATCTTCCAGCTGTGAAAAGAGACAGAAATATTTCTGTGCTTTCAGATTTCTCGGCTCGAGGACGTGATCCAGCGGAACGGAAAGGAGGAAAAGGCGGCCCCCGAAGCGTCTCCCTCATGCGGACCTCAGTGCTCTCGCATGAAGGAGGAGCTTCATCAGGCCCAGAGTCGACTGGCTTGGGTTCAGGAGGAGGCAGAGAGGCAACGTGAAAGACAGCAAAAAGAGATAGCGTCCCTGAGGGCCGACAAACATCGACTGGAGGAGAAAGTCCTGGAACAGAGCCGGAAGAACACAGAGAAGAACCTTCTAGAGCAGAGCCAGCGGCACACAGAGGACCGGATCAGGTAGCCGCTCAAAGAGGAACTACGAGTCCTGCTTAGTCTTACATCACTAAACCTTTAGTGTGCTTTAAATCTCCCCTTTGAACTCAGCTTCAGTGATCAATGTTATGACTTGGAAACATCCCCAGACATTGGTTGACATAATAATAATAAAAATAATAATAAATGTGAGAACTTGAACAGTTCTGTGCAGAAGTCTTGAGCCAACCTGTATTTCTTTATAATTTTCTAATTGTGTAAAATATTTCCAAGCAATATTTTTCCAGGTTTGTGAAGGTTTTTTTTTTAAAAGTTTTTCTTTAAACATTTGCTGTTTAAAAAAAAACTCATTTTCATTCCAGTCATACTTAATCATTTTCAGAGGAATTTCTGTTTTTGCGAGGCAGTTCACACTGATATGACTCATTCACACATAAAGCGGTATTCAAATTAAGAGATGAACCACACAACAGAAAAACACACAAAACTTAGCAACGAACCAGTTAAACCTTTAGGCCTGTTCTTATTTGCAATCTGTCATAAACACACAATTTAATCCAATGTTTTTAGGAAGAGAACACACTTAGAAATGTAGTATTCTTACAATAAGTTAATTCACAAAGATCAGTTTGTTTCACTGGAGAAATGGAAGACAAAAACATGGATGTTTTTTTATTCTCATTTATTGTCTGGCACCTCTATGTCCAGATGAGATGTGTTCTTCTTCAGCTTTGTGCAAGTGCTTCCTTTGTGAAGACACTGGAGAAATGGAAGAGTGACAGTCCATAGCTACAACTTTTACAGCAGATGAGCAGCATATGACAGGAATTTTCTCAAGAAGTAGGAAAAAGTCTTCCCACAGGTCCTGGGAGAATCATCTGGACCTTAAAGGGGCCATTTTGTGCAAAATGGACTTTTATGAGCCTTAAACCTTTATTGTTAATTATACCTAAAAACGATCCTGGAAGTAATTTTATTTTTCATCTATGTGCTTTGTAGTTTCATCGCTATAAAAAGCAGAGTGCAGGTTAGGCAGAACAAATGGCTAACTACCACTCTGACGCGGCACGGTGGAGACTCCCCCCTCCCCTACCTGAAAAACTTTAGCGTTCCATGTCCTCCAGAAGGTGTGCATGTGGCTCTCCTTAACAGACACACGTGTAACTGCAAGCTGACTACACACGGCGCCTCTCTGGCTGCTCGGTGTGGGTGGGGCAGGGGAGCAGGAGAGACACAAAGGAGAGAAACCGAGACAGAAACCCAGGCTTTCACAGTTCCGGCTAGAAATCTCTAGATTCGGTGCATGTTGCAAATTGCATAATATTATCATAGATGTGCATAGGATAGACTGTAAGACGGCAAATAAAGCAAAATATGGCCTCTTTCAGTTGGTCCTTCTAGTCTCCATGGAAGAGAGGCTGTCAGAAGAAAGTTTGTGAAATGACTGAAGAACTGGACTGAAAACCAGTGAAAAAATGTCATATTCAGTGTTATTCATCAAAGCAACAAAGTTAAAAAAACATCCAAAGAACAACTTTAAAATATCCTTCAAGAAACCTGGAGGTCTGTTCCTGAAGATTACTGAAAGAAATGACAGGACTGAAGTTGTACAAACTGTTGATGCATTTTTCTTTGCATGTTTTAATAAATGGCTGCACTTGCTTTCTGTTGGGAATATATAAAGAAATGAGGTTTGGCTCAAGGCATTTTCATGGTACTGTAAACAAAAATCAGTATTACGGTTCAAATAGACATTAGCTGTTATAGAAAATCAATTTTACTGTCCTGTGCCACTGAATTATCCTGCTTAGTTAGTTTTTAATGACAGTTATGCAATGACTGTAATCCACATGTATGCAGTACACAGAGCAAACGATCATTTGCATTATAAATGATGAAATGTTTAATGAGTCTAATTACACTAAAATACTAGCTTCACTTTCAACAATATTGCATAACAGACACAAAAGGCTGTTAGCTTTGGATTTACAGATTCCTGCTTCACAAGAATACCTACGAATTTTTAATCTCTTTATATAATAATAATAAATCAAATGTATTGGTTTAATATTTTATGCAATCAAGTTGTTAATGTTTAATTAAGCTACAACCATTCACATTAAGCCAAAATGGTTAGTTCGCTTTTAAAGAGGCAGACAGCACAGGCAAACAAGAGCCATGATTAGGCAGCAGAGTGTAGCAAGAAGAAATAAATAGTCGTTTTGCATGTAGGTTAACTGTGTCTCACTCCTCGCTCTGTTACGTCCCCCCAGGGGAGAGTGTGAGGAGCGGCTCAGAGCGGAGTTCAGGATAGAGATGAATGCTGCCGTTGCTGAGAGTGAACAGAGGTGGGCCGGTCGAGAACAGGAGATGCAGACCCAGATATCTGAGCTGGAGGCTCAGCTGGCGGAGCTGCAGGTGAGCCAACCACTAAAAATACATAAAACTTCAAAAGAAATCTCCAATTTTTCAGTTTAAACATCCAACTTTATGAAGGTGCAACAATATTCATCAGAAGTCTGATTTCTTTACTTCAACTTCACAAGTTTAATTCCAAACACAGTAGCATCATTTACACTAAACCTGTTCTGAAGTCTTTCACTCCTCATTTACCTCCAATACAGGCAGAGAAAAAGAAGGTGGGACAGGGAGACGATTGCCACGGCAACCCTGAAATTGACAGGTTGAGAAAGGAGGTACAAGACACCAAGGAGATAAATAGGAAACTGAGGGATCTGCTGCAGGTACACACACACACACACCAAACACACACATTTTGAAAAATCATATGCTGGCTACTTCGTGGATTTTCTCTGTGATGAATAATTTAGCAGCTTTGATGAAAGCGTTCCAGTGAAGAGGCAACATAATGTTTTTTCTTTGAGTGCTCAGCTCCATAGATGCATACTTAAAAAAAAAAAAAAAAGATGATGTGGGCTTAAAGAATACAGCCGCTGCAAAAATAAAACAAAATGTGTCCCATTGTGTTGAAGGAGCCCCAAACACAGTCTTCAGCTGAAGAGAGACACAGTCATGCTATGGCTCTGCAGGCGTTGGAGAGGCAAGCAAAAGAAGATCTGCTGTCTGAGAGGAACAGGCTTCAGACAATGCACCACCTGGAGCTCGGTAATACACACACACACACACACACACACACACACACACACACACACACACATAAACATCAACACACCAGAATATAAGGACATGGAGCAAAAAACAGCTGCATTTAACAAAATGAGAACACACACACACAGACACACACACACCGAGCGATATACACTTTGAGATTACAAATTCAACACTGAAGTCACTATTGCCATGGATACACTTCACCATGGCAACAGCAGAGGGGTACCTGCAACTGTTCTGTGTATGGTTTTGTGTGTTTGTTATCAGATAAGCAGCGTGCAGAGCTGACCCAGCAGCACACCGAGTGGAGCAGACAGATGACCCAAAGACACATGCAGCAGATAGAAGACCTACAAGCCCAACTACAAGCACACACACAGATGATGGCTCTGCAACAGGTGACACACACCACCATAGCGCCGAATATTAATCCTACTGTGCGCGCACACACGAGGACTTTCTTTATCCGTGTGCCTAGTCCCGTGCTCTGCTGATTTAATCTGCTTCTGTTTACACATAAAAGCAAAGCGCAGCAGTAAAGATCTGACATCATTTTTCATATCAATAAAATCCTCTAATGCTGAGTTGGGCCAGCTGTGGGCACTGCCACTGCGTGTAGCAAAGCTAAACCACATTAAAGGCTGAAATCTTAATCTTGACAGAGATATTGACCATGAAAATCCCTTTTATCGGTTTGGTTTTGTGTGTATGTGTGAAGGACCTGAAGCAGCAGAACCAATATCAAGTGTTCGAGCGGCAGCTGGACGAGAGTCGCTGTGCTGTCCTGGAGCTTCAGAGAGAAAATGCAGCGCTGAAGAAACAATTAAAAGAACGGTCGGTAGAGCTATGCGTTACTCCAACATCAGTAACATCCATTTAAGGTGCAGCTGTCGATTAGTTTTTGTCAGTCAATAGTAAAAAAAAAATATCATTTATAAGTGTATTAATCCCTTAAATATGCATGAATTAGATTTAATCCTTGACTGTGTTGGGGGATGAAGTTTAATAACAGCTGACACTGGAGAAGCGGCAGAGTTAAACCACTGCTTGTGTAAAAGGATGGACAAAGTTCTTTGTGTCAGACCTGAGTGGCTAAATATGCAGTACCATTAATGACCACTAAGCACTGGCTTCTCTAGTTCCCTTTAAAATATCAATTTCTATCAAGAAAAAATTAAATCCATTCATTTGAATAATGAATGTAGTGGGATTCGTCTCTGTTTTTGGTGATTTGTTGTTCTTGAAGGTCTTTGATAAGGCAGAAAGTGTTACACTACATGCATATAGCTGCTCTGTTGCTTTTTGTTTTGAAATTCTTGCATAAATTCATGTTTTTATTCTGCCCGTATGAGATGTTTCTGGTTGTATCAAGCAGTAGTAGAAGAAAATTTATGGTAGTTTTTAACCAAGCTGCTGTACATTAATATGCATGCGACTTAGTAAGTTGTGGCGCACTCCTGAAAATGTGACCATCTCAAAAGCCACTCTAATGCAAACCTCGCATTAGAGTGTAAACCAGTTTTACTCAGTCCGGTCCCATGAGAGCCGCAATCCAGCACGTTTCAAGTGCATTCCTGCTTCAACACGTCTGAATCCAATGAAGTGAATCAACAGACAATGTTCTGCACATGACTCATTTATTTGAGTCAGGAGTTGGAGTATGGATGCATGGAAGACCTGCTGGATTATGACTCTCATTTAGGACTGAATTCAACTTTAAGCCGCCTCAGAGGCTGCAGTGTGACGACCATAGCCACACTCTCAAGCCCCCAATTTTCAATAGCACTTCCATACTGTGGGCTGCACAGTAGAATAGTGGTTAGCAGCAAGGTTATTCCTTTCTGTGTGGAGTTTAAATGTTCTCCCCGTGTTCTGTGTGTGTGGGTTCTCTCCAGTTACATCAGCTTCCTTCCACCATCTAAAGACATGAATGTTAGGCTAATTGGTCACTCTAAATTTTCCCTAGGAGTGAGCGTGGACGGTTGTTTGTCTCTGTGTTGACCCTATGGGGGACTGGGGACCTGTCCGGGGTGTACCCTGTCTCTCACCTGCTAATGGCTGGGATAGGTTCCAGCTTCTCGCCACTCTGAATTGGACTAAGCGTTATAGAAAATGAATGAATTATATCCCTTCTCATCTGTCCTCATATATTTTTGTTATTTGAAGTTGCTGTATGTTGCTCCTTTTCAGGTCAGGCCAGAAAAACCCTGAAATTGAAGAGAAAGAAGAAGAGAGTGCCGAACTGAGGAAAAAGAGAGACGCCCAGCTGGAGGAAGAAGCACAACGTCTGAAGGAGGAAGTAGAAAAGCTGAGGGTGGAAATGGAGAAGCTGGAGGAGTCACAAAAACACTGGGAAGAGAAGAAAGACGATGACCTGAAAGAGGAGGAAGTTGATGAAGACAAAAAGAAGGAGCGAGAGGAGGAGAAGAGGAGAGAGGAAGTGGAGGAGATCAGGAGGGAGCATAAGAGGGAGATGCAGAGTTTGGTCACTGAATATAGCAGCGCCCAGAATCACCTGCAAGCTCGAATAGTGGCCTTGGAGAACGAGTGAGTAGAGGACAGACACACACACACACACACACAGAAAGATGAAAATAAAAACACTAAGGCTGGCTGAGCATCAGGGGTTGGTGTGTGAGAAAAGGTGTGTTTGTGTATTTGATTTAACTGCAGACTGCGGGAACGGGAGGAACGGTGCAGGAGGAGGGAACCCCGATGTGACGACCTGCAGCTGGGGAGACTCCAGGAGAGACTAACGGAGAGAGACCAGCTTATTAAGCGACTAGTGGTGGGAACGCACTCATTTACACTAAAAACCTTTATGTTCGTCTGGAAATGCTTCTTTTATTACATAATATTAATTAAATATTATCTGTTGCTCTATTAAGGGACAAAACTGATGGTCGTTTATGTTTTTAAATTGTCACCAAATCGCATAAAATCCCTAAAAACAGCAGTGAATAGATCTGTTTTGTGTAATCAAAGTCTAAATAAGTGTATTATGTACTAATAATCTATGCCATAATACTCCAGTGTTGTCCAGGTGGGTTTTAAATATGGGGATCAGATTCGCCATCATAATGTAGCTTTAACAATAGAAGCTTTAATGGCTCATTTAGAAGAACAAAATATGTGTTATCCTCATAGACCTTACACAAATGTTCTGGATGCTGGTCGGGGCAGGATAACCCTGGTCGTCCTGGGTCTCAGGACATTACGGCTGATAATAGAGAGGGAGACTGATTGGAAATGCATCGTATCAATTAGTGTTGTTCCCTAAAAAAATAATTAAACAGCATGAATGAGTTGGAAAAAAGATGAACTAAGAATTATTGAAATAAAACAAATACATAAACCAGTGAATAAAAGCAAAATGGGAGAGTGTGATCGCAACTGGTGAAACCGTTCAGAAATCTGTATCTAACAGTTCTGAAAAGTTCTGACCCCAAGGTCGGAGAAAAATCCTTTTAGTTAAGTCCTTGGACATCTTGGCTCCAGCTAGGTGATAAAAAGTGTTGCCATCCTTGGGATAACTTGTGATATGTTACACTCCATCCTTGTCCTCCTGATCGAATCCCTTCCTGTGGTCAGGTCGCCCCAAACGAGCAATGTGGAGTCGAAAATTCAGAATTGCATCCAGAGTTCCCACAGCGATGTGCAAGACAAGATAAATGATGCAGAGCATGTGTAAAGATAGATCCCAGTATGAGCTGACCATGGGAATGTCTCCGTCCATAAAATCCTTCTTTGTTCTGATTGGCTGGAGGCCTACGTAGTGGATGTAACCAGTTTGAAACATTATCAGTATTTATCTGAGAAGCAGAAACCTTTTTGTCACCCTGGTTAACCCTACATCATTACTCTGAACAAAAGCAGTGGAGATAATATTAAGTCAATACCATAAACCTTGATCTGGTGTCATAAACCTGACAATAAGAGGAAATAGATAAAAATGCACTACTGAAATAACTCAGTAATGCCTGCAGATGAGTTTCCAACACTGTAAAGCAGCTACATGCAATCTGACACAAAGCTGAGAAATAAATGTCACATTTCATATTTTCATTATTCTGTGATTTACGTTTATGTTGAATTGATTGATAATCATGCATTCCATCCATCCATATTCCTAATTTACTCTAAGATGTTCTCCCAGTCACCATATTGGATCTTTGTAGCAATGAATCCAGTCGCACATTTGCCATTAATGGAATAGGTTTACTAGTAAATCACACATTTGTTTAAAGTTTCATGTATCTGAATTTCTCTACATCTTCTCTGTGGAATTTATGATGAATGACATGTAACTGCAACATCTTATTTTATTTCCTTCAGGGGAAATTTGTTGCAGAACATCAGCTTCATGACTTATCCCCATCTAGAAAAGGCGATATCCCCCCCTCCTAAAAATCACATAAAGACAAAAAAAAACACACCTACGTGGACTTTTTCAGCACCATATGTTCTATTCTACAGTTATTTAGCAGACGCTTTTCACTTCAAATCTGCGACATGAGGTTCATGTCTTGCCCAAGGACACTTAAGCATGTAGTCAGGGGAAGCCTAGAATCGAACCAGCAACCTTCAGGTTGACAGACAACTGCTCTTATCCCTGAGCTACAGCCTCCCTTGTGTGGCGTAATGCAGTTTTGCCATCAAGTGAATGAGGCCAGTGAAAGTCCTTCCTCATCCTCCTTCCCTGCAGGAAGAGAGGCATCAGCTGCAGCTCCACCCTCCTGTTGCCGGGGACAACAGCACCCTCAAGCTCAGTGACAGCAAGTCCCGCCTCGGGAGTGTCACGCCAACCATGAGGGTGAGTTTGTCAGCTTAGGTCATTCGTATAATATATGCATCAAGACGTGACTCCTACAGGCCGACTTCTATCACACAAGCGACACAAGCTAACCCACTCCGCTCATCTTCACTCTGGTGATACACGCCGCCTCCATCCCACTACTTTTATTTGCATTACATCTGGTCTGTAAAGATGAAGAAATCATTTAGCCACAAAAGTTCACCTCAGCTCTGCTCAACTCAATTGATTCAGATTTAATAGTCAAAATTCACAAGGACCGAATGAAAAGAATGGCTTGATGACAGTTGGAAAAGATGGGAACATTAGAACTCCATCCTTTCATTCACCGTTGATCTTGTATTAATACCACAGCTTGTGATCGGAGTTGAAGCAAAAATGAATACCTGAGCTACAAACAGTAGCAGATTGTCCTTTAGGGTCCCAGATGGACCAAGTTATGGTGATTACACTTTGGAATACGGAGACAGAGAAAAAACACTGAGAAATTTACCAAATAAAAGTATTCACTTTATTTGAACTTTATTTATACAGCACCAGTTCACAAGTCTTGCAACAACCTTTACGCCAGTTCAATGCAACTCATCAGAGTCCCATAATAATCCAGTAATAAATTTATTATATGCTCCATATTAGTTCAATTTATGATAATTGGGTTAATTTAAGTTAAATAATAAAATTCTTTCTAATGAAATCAACCTATTGCATTAAATTTTTTACAGGAGTAACTCGCTTTTAACAGGGAGGAAAACCTCCAGCAGACCCAGACTCAGGAAGGTGGCTACCTCAACCAGTTAGGAGGGCAAAGGATAAAAAGAAGGGTCGACAGAACCATCACTCATAAAAAAAAAAGCAGGAGCAGTGCATCATGGGACATTTCCCAGCAGTCTACGCTTATAACAGAATAAGTAAAGGGATGACTATGTGTAATCCGAGCCAGACACAACTGTAAGTGTTATCAAAAAGGAGAGTTTAAAACCTAATCTTAGTGGTAAAGAGGGTCAGAACCTGGACTGGGACCTGGTTCCATAACATAACTAAAGGTTCTGCATCCATTTTTACCTTCAGAAACACCAGGAGCTGCTAGTAAGCCTGCTGTCTGAGAGCAAAGTATTCTGTTGGGAAAATATGATACTTTTTAGATAATATGGAGCTTTGGTGACTCTGTAAGTCATTGCACAAGATAAATAATGTAATAAATAATTGATTTAACAACAGGGCGCACCGAGGGGTTGTGTCTTTCAAAGGTAGAAAAGGTACACATGTCGCAGTGAATATGCAAGATGGGGCCTTCACACGCATTTTTGCCAGTTTTGGGAGGAGAAAATGTAAATATTCATCATCCGCAAAGTGATCGATCGAACCTCAAAAGCACTTTTGCCCACAGAAAGTGCACTTATTTAACATGTTGCAAAAGAAGGTGCAAATAGTCTGTGTGCATAAGGGCGTACTTATGGAAGGAAGCATCGAGACCAAAACATTTGGCTTATTGGAGGATATTGAACCACAAAGAGGAGACACACAATATCTGCAACACAAGTTGTTGACAAGTCTGCAATTCCTGCATTTGGGTTGTTCCAGTGTATAGTAGCTGTCACAGCAGGGATCCCCAAATCCCTTTTCTCAAGAGAACTTTAATGCCACTGGTCACCGTTATTAGGTTTCCACACTCTGCAGCCATTAAGTACAAACAAGCTGGATTTCCCAAATAGAAGAAAAAAACTGCATCCCATTGCAGCTTGTATCCCAGCAGACACTGAACATGTGTACATGCATTCGCTGAATGTGCAGTGTGTCATGCCAGTGCGCATGCAATTACCAACATCTCGGGTCAGTGCAGCTTTCTGTCCTCCAGAACAGGTTTTATGTTTTGAACACGTTACTAGAGCAGCAGAATTTCATTGTTTTTAAGGTGGTGTGTGTGTGTGTGTGTGTGTGTGTGTGTGTGTGTTTAATCTTCTGACAGAGGAAGCCTGTCGAGTCTCCTCCTCGTGTCACCAGCACCCCCAGCACTGCTACCTACGACAGGAGCATCTTCCTTCCCCAGTCCTCCTCCTTAACTTCTTCCACCTCCTCAGTCCATCAGCGCTCCTCTTCAACTCTCCCCCACCCCTCCACCTCCCATTCTCACACCACCCCCCACTACTCCACCTCTTCTCTTCCACACAAGCACACTTCTCTCTCCCTGAGCCAACATTCCTCCCCCTCCATCCCTCGCTCCACCAGATCCAGGACCTCCTGCATCCCTCCTACCCCGGCACCAACTGCTCCGCTTCCCGTCTGCCCTTCACCTCAGACGGGCATCCGATACGTGTCCCCCTCCTGCCAGGAGCCACATGCACACTTGCAGGCCCAATCAATCAGGTATGGACGTTTTATTACTAGTAATAGTACTATATAGTAATACTCTAAATATTTGTTTTCCATCATCATGAGTGTTTCTTGTGTTTTGCAGGGGTCCATACCTGGAACAGAGGGGGATGGAAGGGCTGAAGCAGGAGTGGTTTACCAAATACTTCTCCTTCTGAGCACAAGCACACAACACACACACACACACAGCAGCTGCCAATACATCTCATTGCTTCTATTACATACATGTTACACACACTTCTAAAGCACACCAGTACACATACAGACATAAACAGATTCATGGGCTCATCACCAGCAAGGCCATCTCAAACATTGCCTCAAAGCTCAACCAAAAAGTGCTTCTCAACACATGCCTGACCTCTTCTCCGAACATTAAGCCTGCCTGATCGTCTGTATTATTTCAGGTGTCTCCGTATCTTCTTTTTTTAAAGGCAGTCTTCCTTTTCTTACTGCAACTTTTGCTCTAATCTCATCAGTTATTCCAGGCATTTTTTTTCTATAAACAATGTTTCTCTGTGGGTATGGAAGTGTTCAACACATTGTCAAGATCCCCATCAAAATGGACACACCGTACCAAAATTAAGCTTGTTCCGATGCAAAAATGTATAATAATGTTAAGGGAGAAATTGAATAAACATATTTTGTTTTTGTAAGTGCTTCTTTTTTTTCTCCCATTTATTGTCTTTGAGTTCTGCGACGGACTGGCGACCTACCCGTGGTGTACCTGCCTCTCACCTGCTAATGGCTGTAATAAGAGTCCAGCTTCCTGAGAACCTGAAATGGACAAATTTGTATAAAAAATACATCTGTGACCAAAATACAGAGGATTTAGTTAAGATGTGTGTGTAGTTGCGTCACTTCACTGTTAGGCTGTTCAGAAAAAAAAAAAAACACCAGCGCCGTCTTTTAATTTATTTAGTACGAATGTGATGCCTTTTTCGGTAGAGAAAAATGATTACGTTTTAATCAGTGTGAGGCATCTGTGTTTTAACTATCTTTGTT